>WYDI02005759.1:0-39709 GCA_009867235.2 Psittacus erithacus
AGGTTGGGCGAATATCCTCCAACTTGGCGGGCTGCCCAGGGTGGGCAGGCGGGTTGGATACAAGGGTCTCGTCCTTCTTGGGAGGCGGGTAGACTGCCTGGTGCCTTAACGTGACACAATTACTACTTTCTTAACCACCTACCTGTCTCATTATGGTATATGCAAATATTTTGTTAAAATTTGACTATGTACTGGAGGAGAAAATTATTCATAATTTCATTTCAATACTGTAGGCTGTGCCATGAGGCCTATAAGCTGTTGAAATTGTTGTTAGTACTGTGTTTTCACAGGGTAGAAGACTGCAGGCATTATTACTGATGGATAATGAGCAATTCTTTCCAGCTCCATCTATCAGTATCTTTGGGTGGTGTTACAAGTGTGCTTTCAGCAATAATACTTATTTCAATTCTAGATCCTTCTTTTTAAGGCCACCATGACCTACATGTTCCTTGATAGTCCCAGGCTTCAGCTGCTTCACAGCAAGACTGTAGGACAATCAAGCTTTCTGTCCGAAATGCCAGAAATGTTACAGCCAGTAAGCCAGTAAGCCAGAAATGCACAGGGCTGAGCAGATACAGAAGAGTTTTTCCTCCTTTTCTGACAATGGGAAATGAAATATTGCAAGATTATTACTTTTACCACAGCCACATCAGAAACCCACAGCAGGCCCAAAAAACAAACTCAGTCCACGTCTCAGTTCACTACTTTACCTCTAAATCAAAGTAATACCAAGAAAAATATATCACCTGTTGTAAATTAGCTCAAAAGAAGGTTCCATCTTAGATAAGTGTTTAATTTACAGTTTTCAATGTTTTACTTTTGTCTTCATCACATCCCAATAAGCTACAAATAACCACAACATTCACAGGATTTTTATAAAATTCATTTCCAGAGCAATAAAACTGATTCCCCTCCACATATACTCCCTGCCCCAATAAAACAATTGATAAGAATTTACCAGTGTGTTCACTTTCTAAATAACAAGATCAAAGCCATTTATTTTACTGATTTTTGTGCTTCTCCCCTCCAGTTACATCAGTCTTTCTTATTCAAATCAAAAGTTGAAGTCTAAATGAAGTGTTTCAACCTTTTCTGTACTGTCTCAATGAAACATTTTGATATTTCTATATTGAAGGTTTTAAGAAATGTCTTCTTTTATTTTGGTGCAAAATTTTGCAATTTTCATTCCTTGTTTTAGGACAAAATAAATATAAAAATATTGCAGTTTCTCTGGTAAAGGCAATTCCAGATTTTGAACAGCTGTATAAACTAAACTAGCCCTCAACTCCATTTTGAATGCACACTGGTAAATGACACTGGGAATTTGAAGTGCACTTTTAACAAAATCTCTACAACATTTTGCTCTTGTCATCGCTGTGACTCACAGTTTACTGAGGACAGCTCTCAACTTTTACAACCCATCCAGAAAAACTGTTGTGTTTTGTTTTTTATATAAAAAAAACCCAGCAGATTGTTTTCAGTATATTTTAGAAGTGCTGGGGAACCACCAACATCCCTTCATGCACATATTTTAATGTGTTGTCTTTTGCTCTGTTTTTTCCAGAAATCTTTAGAAATTCCCTTCCAACTCAGCAGGCTGTTTTATCTTACATTAAAGACAAAAGAATCAAAACACAGAACAGAGAAGGTTGCCTGTTTATTGAACTATATTGCATCAGAGATTTGCAGAGTAGTTAACAGAGGCTAAAAGGATTAGGAACTAACACAAGCTCCTTTCAGGAGATTCTTTTTGATATGCTTTATTCATTAAAGAAAAATAAAATTTTCCAAAGTGTCTTGTGTGTGATACCATGGAGCAGCATTTAGGGGTTTTTTTTTAAACCAGAAATACTTACACTGTGCTTTCTTACTGCTGAGTGTTTCATGTGGATTCTAAAAGATATCTCATTAAAGAAGAATTCTTGAAAAACTGCCACAAAACACCATTAAAACGTACCAAGTCTGAGCACAAATTATACTGGGCATTTTATATTGCTTTAACGGTATATAAGGTGCCTACTAGCAGAGATAAATTACATTTGCAACTGTTTCAAGTGTTATAAAAGAGAATGTTCTGTCTGGATTTTTATAAATTTTGAAGTTGGGTTGAATGTTAATACTAGTAGCGTTATATTCAAAACACACCGTTTTCAGTGTGTTAGGTCAATGCATCTGCACTGTTTTTTAGCTACTGTGCCACTGAAACAGAAAAGTTCAGACAGGTTATAATTGTGGACAGAATTTGTCTCCTAGAAGGAGAAGAGTAGTCAACTGAAACTAAATTCTGGCCATATTAATGACATTCACCTCTGGAAACTCTTTTTAAGGTGGTGAGAGCTTTGGGTTGGGGATCCTATTGTGCGTGAAAGAAAACACATGGCTTTCAGCTTCTTTGCTATGTTTTCTCAGATAATAAATTGTCCTCATATTTAAACCTCTTTTCTGTTATTTTGCATAGTGTCCTTCAGCTGAGGTTCTTGTTATATATGTTTGTTCTTCCACTGGGTGTTGCCATGGTGTGCTCTGCAAGCAAATATACATATACACCAACAGAAACTCCTATTTCACTTACACCTCAGCTGAATTCAGTGAGATTTCACCAGAAGGAAAAGCTGGCTAAGGATCAAAATAAGGCACAATCTTTTGGGGCTCTGCCAGGTTCTTCCTGAACCCTGCGCTATGGGTGAGGATGCCTAGGAGGGAAGGCTGAGGATAGACTCATAAGTGGTGCTGGGACCTATTCCCAAACCACCTTCAGAGCACTACTCATACTCCAGGGAAATACAGTCACTGCTCCTCATCCCCATAGCTCTTACTGTCATTTCCCAGTCACTGCTCCACTTTAGCTTTCTCAGTGAAGGTGTATTTGCTTTAGCAATCTTGGTCATACCAAGGGTTTAATATGTAGCTTGGAGTTGAGGGGATTCATAGGACCTAAGTTCGCCACGGCATTGACCCTCAGATGTCCTCATCCCAAATGCTTAAGGTCCTTCTGCTCCCCTTTGGCTCACTCAAACACCTCAGAGTTATTCCTGTCGCACACAAATATGAACTCCCAAACTAGTGTATGAAAAAGAAATAAAATCTCATGTTGACAAGCACAACATTTGCAAAGTGACTTGACCTATGAATTATGAAGAGGCTGTAGAGACATCTCTGTCCTATTCCCTGCTTCTCTTCTTGGATTTATGCTTCCCTTCTATTTAAAGTGCAAAAAGGTCTTTGTGAACCTCAGAAAGTGGTTTGTGTTGCATCAGTTTTTCATAGCAGGATCACAAGATCTCAGGATGCATAAAATACTTTTAAGAGATTTATGGAAGGAAGGTAGCTAAGAAAACAAAACTTAAGGAGGTTTAAATTTATTTTTCAGAAAATCATGTATCTTTTGAATAATTATTAAGCAAGCTGGTGTTCTTTAGTGTGCTAGCTATGGATATTACTTGTGATTTGGAAGTAGAAGGATGTTCAGGAGATGACTGAGTCTCAGGACGCATGAGTTTAATTCTAACCTTATCTGCAAGTGAGGCAACCTAGTGCCTCAGTTTACCATTCAAAAAATGAAAATTGTACATCTCTTCCACAAAATAACATTCAGAAGCTAATTTCACCAATGTTATGAAATGTTCATCCATTAGTTCAATGAAAATCCTAGAATATAAACATATCCCCACAATATGGTCAAAACTAAACAAAAAAATAATTAGGAAAAAATTACTGTACTTGGAAATGATCTGTGATTTAATTTTTTACACGTGACCCGTTTACTCAAGACAGAGCAATCCTCTATTGAAACAGAAATATATCAGGTGAAATTTTAATCAACCTGTCAGGCTTCATTCTAATTCTCAGGCAGTCTACAAGGAGGAGAGAAAGGGAGAGGAAACATTAAAACCGGTTCTCATAAAGAGATAGAGAGACAGAGAGCAACAAGCTGTGCTGATATATTAATTATCTATTTATAATATGTAATCTTTTCAACTTCTGTCATGTTAAAATCAACAAAGAATTTAGCTGAAGACAGCCATAAAATGAACTGATTACAGCTTGCGTACAACAGTGATGAAAGAGCAAATACACACAGCTCTGCAAATGTGAAATATAACATGACAGAAAGCACAGGCACAGTGATAACAGCAGGTAATTGCTGGGCTCTGTAGCTCTCCCGCCAAATCGACTCTGTGATATTTCTTTTGTTCTGTAACTGGCATATTTTTGGCACATGGGAGGTGGGGGAAGGAGCAAGCTGAGATTGAACTCCTTGTGAAAGCTTCTGCAAAAGTAAGGAGTGCCAGAGCAACGGAGGGCAGGGTTGCACAGAGCTGAGCCTTCCAGGTACTGCATGTCCAGCAACTGGGAGGAATCATGTCCAATAACTGTACATGGCCAAAGGTTAAAGGCTGACATTTTCCCTTTTAATTCCACCACAAACTCTTCGTGAAGACAACATGTTTAAGGCCTAATTCAGCCCACTGGAGTTAACGGCAGGATCCCTTACAACCATCAAAAAGCTTGGGATCAGGACCAAGTCTGAGACCTCACTGGGTAGAAAAAAAGCATTTAGTGCGTATATTTGCATGCATAGCAACTTAATGGTGCTTCTTGTGGAGCTAGAAACAAGTTTGAGCTTTGAAGTGATGGGCAGGGTGAGAATCAAAGGAATGTAAAACCCACAGGTTGAGACAACTGAAATAAAATATAGTGATAATGGACAGAATGCAACAATAGCAATAATTAAAATAATTATAGAAAACAACAAAAAAGAAAAGTCAGAAAACACAAGTGATGCACAATACAGTGACCCAATCATTATCCCAGTACTGCAAAGTCCAGCACTAAACCAAGTCCCTAAGCATCACATTTACATATCTTTTCAACCTAGGGATGGTGATTTCATCACTTCCCTGGGCAGCCTGTTCCAATGCTTGACAACCATTTTGGTGAAGAAGTATTTCCTAATGCCCAATTTAAATCTCCCCTGGCACAACTTCAGGAGAAGAGACTGACCCCTACCTCACTACAACCTCCTTTAGGGTAATTGTAGTGATAAGGTGTCCTCCGAGGCCCCTTTCTCCAGGCTGAAGAACCCCAGTTTCCTCAGCTGCTCCTCATAAGAGACATACTGCACTTAATAGAAAGAGGACCAGGTGGCAAGTCATAGGGTCATGACTGTGTTTCTAACTCCTCAAAGTTGGGTGTTCTTCAGTGCTTGAGTCTTCGTATATTTATTGTGAGGCATCTATTGCACAATGTAGGTATGAAACTGTTTCATACTTTGTTCAGTATTCACATTTTCATGTATATTTTTAAGATTTTGGGTTTAGGGGCTTGTTCATCTGCTGCTTCTTCCATTTTCCAGTGGCTCCAATGTACCCAGGCATTCATGTATATGCTAAGCTTTTAGGACATCAGCAAACCCACTGAAGTCAATGGGATTAGCCTCATGCTCAAAGCCAAGGTTCACCCAAGGCGCTTGGTCACAGATTTAACCCTATGTAGCCAAAAGAAGCCAGTCAACTTCAGCAGAACTGTCCTCCTCCAGCAAAACTTTGGGCTATACATTGCATCTCATCTGCCAAAGCCCATGTTATGTCTATGCCTGATCTTTCACTTGATCAGACATAGCCACCCTGACATCACGCATTACTGAAAAGGCCAAACCCAGGCTGCCTTTGATATTTTTAAGATTAAATCACAAAGGAAGAAAATAGCCTTTGGCAGAGAAATCAGATCTATAACTTAAATAGCTGGTATTTCCCAGGAACATAGGGCACAGGATTTCAAGTCTGTTAGAGAAGGAATTTGAGCTTAGACTTTACATAGCTTAGGTAGATGCAGTAATCATTGAACAACAGAAAGTGATGGGTGATTCAGGGACTGGTTTTAGGTGGTCCTTGTTCATACATACCTGCATTTTTGGATCTTAAAAATCTTTCTGTACACTTTAATTAAGCTGATATGTTTTTGAGAAATGTTTTGGTGAATAAGCAGTCTTGGAAAAAAAAAACAAACCTAAAAATTGTCATGTTCCCAGCAAATTTTAGTAAAATGTAAGAGGTTTGGATCTTAAGAATTCATACAGTTATCTTTCTGAAAATATCAAAACCACTCCAATGTATTGTCTGGATTTAGTAATATCTAAATACGTATGTAGTACCTATTTGTTTCTTTGGTTTCTGTTTTCTAAATAAATTCCTACATCCATGTTCTAACAGTGGAAATGCAACCCAAGGAATTCTATGTTACTTTGTCATAACCAGAAAGAAGAAAAGAATTCCTAGTTTCCTCATTTTCAGAAAAAAAGTCTTTTCACTGTAAAGGTTATTTCTTTTCCACCCCGAACCTGGTTTCCCAGCATATCTGCTTTAGACGTATTGAAACAGGACTCTTGTTGCTGACAGAAGTATCTGCTAGAGGGTTACACCTGGGGTCCAGAACTCAGCTGTTCTGAAATGAAAGATTATTACATCAACCCAGTGGACAACCTGTAATTGCCTTGCTTTATTTCAGTTGGATTTTTTTACGTCGCAATGCTGTCTTCCTATTAGTCTACTACAAATAAACCTTCATTACATGAACATCAAATTAAGTTAATGTGAAAGAAACTAATCAATAGCTTTCTGCTCAGCTTGTTTTGGTTCAAACTCTATTCTCCTAAACCTTTTCAGACATCACAAGCCACTCTAACCAATATCTGCTGAGAAGAGCCTTTTACCAAATTTGGCTGTTCTGACAGTCGAACTTTAAAGCAGTCACCTGCAAGCTAGCTCCCACCATGCAAAGAGGGACCAGTATGACACAAGAGTCAATCTTGCATCAACAGATGTCCATGGACAGTGCTACCCTGTGAAGCCAAACTGGAATAGTGCACAACACCACAGACTATCAGTGTGGTAGTACAGGGCTTTAAATGATTGAAGCCAAGGTTGCTGAAGGACTCATCTTCAGCCTACTTCCAAATTCATATACCTTCCTGGATGCTTTGCTTGTTGTTAACTTTCCTCTTAAGGGAGGATTTTTCCAATGCATAGTTTGCAGATGCTTTTCCCTTTAAAACTCTTTCCGTGTGTATTTTTTTTTTGTTTGGTTTGGAGTGTGGAGTATTTTTGTGATTTTGTTTTGTTTTGTTTTGTGGTTTTTGTGTGTTTGGTTGGTCTGGTTTTGGTTTTTTGTGCGGGGTTTTTTTTTTCAATATTGTTATCTCCATGTTTTCAGTGCTCTTACTACAAGATTTGCAACACGGCATCGGATGAATTGCCAGTTTTATCAGCACCATGCCTCCTGAAGGAATAAGGTGCACTGGGCAGAAACTCAATGATCTTGTCAGAGAAGGAGGGATAGGTGTTCTTACAGATGGAAAGGAGGGAAGCAGTAAATCCTAATCTCCTCCTGATAGTGACTGACAAACTTGATTCACATGAATTATATTGAGTTTCATCTAATGTAACTTGTTGGCTTTATACAAACAATCTCTTTTCTGATGATTTTTGTTAATATGACTTTTAACAGAAGGAAATACAGAGAAGGGGCACAAACAGACTTATCCTTACAGATCTGAAAGCTATTTAAACTTATCTGCCTGACTTTGCCTGGTTAACAAGACTCAGCTGTGAAGGCAATCTTGCAGAAAGCAGAAACATCTTGAATCCCTATTCAGCATGAAAGTGTTTCCACTATGGTGAACTAAGCATCTACCACGTGAATGCTACATTCATTCACTTATTCATCCTGATGTGAGTATTCTAATTCCAAAGGCTTTTCCAGCCTTTACTGCTTCTCAATTTTCAGATTTGTTTAAAAGCTAATTCTATAAATATACTTTCTGCTTCTCATGTTATTATAAAAATAAAAATAAGTAAAAACCTTTGAGGAATGAGTAAACTTAATATGTGTAAGTGGAAAACACATAGGTTGTTGTAATACCTGCTTATAAACAGCAGATTGTGTAAATATGCAATGAGAAATGTTATGAAAGATAACAAAATTGTCAGATTGCAAGTGACTTTAAAGATGACATCTGAAGATGAGAAACAGTTCATCAACCTACATGTGAAACAAATCATACTTCATGCCTTCATTTTCAAGTGCCTATTAAGTCACCATGGGAAGGACAGAGGTTACAAAGTTGCCATGAAGCTTCACAATATTTTGCAATATTTTTCCTCAATTAAGGAACTAGCATTTTATGAGATTCCAGTATATATGACTCCCACTTCTTGTGTTTCAAGGTTTAAATAGGCTGAAATCTAGAAAAGTGCCTGAAATAGTGCCTAATAGTGCCTAAAAAAAGTAGATGCATCTTGAAAAAGAGAAAAGCAGAAAAGTGACTGAAACATAAAATTTAGGTTCTGACACCAAATTCATGTTCTAGAGAAAAAAATTCTGCTCTAAGCAGTCAGAAAACCCACAGGGTTACCCTTATACTACAGTCTTCAGAAAGAATACAGGGCATACCTTCTGCCTCATTTACCTTCATATAGGTGTGTTGAGAGGGAGTATATAATCTCTTTTATATACCAGACTAATGGTTAAAGCACTCATCCAGGAAATGGAAGATTAGTGCTTTAAACCTCCTCATCTCATTTTCTTCCCAAAGAATTGCTACTAGCACCAGACTAGTCATGGTCAAAGGTATGATTTCTCCAGTTCGAGTGGAGCAATAGGGAAAATATCAAGTCTGCAAGTTGTGGAAAAAGAAAAGAGCCAGGCAAAAAATAGCCTTATTTGGTACTGCAGTGTTTAGGAAAAGAGAAAACAAAAAAAACCTTGTCAAAACAGGTTTCTGGTTCAGGTTTCAGTTTCTCTTTCCCAGCTGAGCATCTTAACCATGAGCAGATTCCTTCTCCTTTGTTCTTTAAGCCAGGAAAGGCTTTCAAAGATAAAATCAAGCAATCATTGGGATTGGTGCCATGCTCCAAGTCACAAACACAGGAGGGTGATCTGGCGCATATGGAAGTCAGCTGATACCCTACAGGGTCTGCTCAGGTAGGGCTCACCCAGCTCCTCAGGCTTGCTGAGCGCAAGTCCTGAATGACTGTCACATGCTGCCCTGGCTTCAGCTGTAAGAGACGGAGAAAATCCAGATCTGCACGTACCCGGCAGGCACAATTTCTCTTCATTTTATTATTTGTTACACTTTCAAGTGTATGTTATTAAGTAGCAAGTCTCCAGAGACCTGTAGTTGGACTGTTTTTTTTTTCTTCAAAACAAATTATCTCCCAACTGCTGTATCATGAAATCACACAGCACCACAAACCAGAGAGTTAGTTTGTGGGATACACATTTTTAAGTAACAAAAGTTATTAAGAAAGAAATAGAGCTGCAATAATTTCCTTTCTACCTAACTAATGATGGTGGTGTCCTTTCCCAAGGGCCCTTGTCACCTAATTTGCTAACTCTGACACTTTGCATGCCACCATGAACAGCTAAAATCAATGGGAAATGGAAATGTCCTGATGAGCCAAATTGAGCCCACCTATGCTGTCAATGGTTTCTTCACCCCTATTAATGCTGTGTGAATCTTCCTGGGTGTACAATGGTAGATCAAACAAAAGCAGAGCAATACAGTGCGATGCAATGCCTAGCTCTGCTGTGCCTGGTCTCTGGAGCACAGCCCTGGAGTCAGAGACCCTGCAATACATCAGGGGAACTAAGTACCTGAGAATGTGATCTAAACTAACCTTCATGTTGACTGCAGAGCTGTCTTGCCAATCAACAGGTGAACACTGAAGAGAAGGGTGTACCTTGTACCTTACTTGGAAATAACCAGCCAACAGCCTCCTTTACACCCTGCTCCAAATTTTCATTTGAAGCTACTTTAACTTTTAATTTAGTCCTATGATGAACTGGTATGCATGGAGGGCTTTTATGAGGGTCCACAACACAGGTATCCATCACTTCTTATTTTATGCAGGTAAGACTCAAGTCTTGTGATATATAGTCATTTAGGACGGTAGATCTTGGATCTTCTCTTTACCATGCCACATGGCAACTCCATATTCATGTTTTGGAAAATTTAAAACTTAGTAATTTGCCTTTCAGATTTTTCCTAATTAAAAATTAATACGTTTTAAAAATCAGCTCTTTTACACTTCTCTAATTAAATTTCCACAGGATATTTTTGGTGGGAGAATTCAATTAGGTTTTAATTGTAGCAATCAGAAAAGCACTGGTGCTTTGAGTATTTGATTTTTAATTTAAAAATTTGACATGGCATTCCAATTACAATGTTCAACAGTTGCACTGTAGCATAAAAAGTCTATTACATCTCATAATCAGGATAATCCAATGACCACAAAAAATGCAAATAATATTTCAAGAAGCCCCAGGTAATAACCATATTTAGCAAACACTAAACACTTCAATTACAGCTACCTACAGCAGCTCTGATCACTCAGAACCTATGGCAGCAGGTAGAAGCAACTCTTTACCTATCTCACCTTTAGACAAGGTTGTGCCTTGAAAATATCATCTAAACTCCAGTTCCAGAAATACAACCAAGCCTGCCAGAGGCAGTATCAAAAAGGAAGTGTTGACTCTGCTTCTGCTTTCATGCAAGCTTCTTTCTTTTGCCTTTTAAGCTAACTCACATAGTATTTTCTTTATAAATGACAGAGGCTACAGCTTGAAAATCTGATGTATTACTGTGTTCTCCTTCTTATCTTTTTTTGCTGCTTGCCTGTAGATTTGAGTCAGCAAGGGAGTAAACACCTCTGAAAGATCCTGAACACCTTTTTTGGGGGAAGCTACACTGGTTTTATTTTGCAGCGTTTCTGACCCCCACACCCCCCCCCCCCCGCCCAAAAAAACCCAACTTATTCTAATAAGAAGGTGCTTTCTGAGGATTATTCTCAAAATCCCTACAAAAATCTCAAAATACATGTAAGAACTGTAATGCCACTTATGATCCTGCATGAAGAGATACATGCAGTTGAAAAGCAGGAGTTTGGACGCACCAAATCCACAGAGCAAATAGGAAAAATGAATCATATACAGTCAAAGCAAATTAGGAATGCAAAAAAAATGGTTTCAGTTTCCAGCAGGTAGATCATATATATAAAACAGAGATCAGTACCTTACCAATGTCCAGCAAAAGCTGGACTTTTAGTAATTGCATGCAAAGCAAACCAAAGACTATTTTGTCCCTAAGGGCTTAGTCATCGTTATAATGGATCACAATTGGCTCCATCTAGTCCACTGACCTGCCTCTGACAATGACAAATGCCACTGAAAGATTTCAATATTGTCATTGCTACCAATAAATTGTATGATATTTCAGAAGAATTATATCTGTCTGTCTCAGCTTTCATATGTCCTCCACTGGTAAATAACACAATATGCCTGCATTAAATTTTTCCATTTTCCTTTAAATGTCAACTTCACCATGTACTACTCATCAGTCATGTGATTATTACATATTATTTTTGGAACTTTTGTTACACGTGACATTGTGCAGTACAAACAGCAGGACACAAGGTCAGGTGCGCCTGCATACTTAAATGTGTGCTATGTTGCATTGGACAAAACACATAGGAAAAAAAATTTCAAAATGGTCCATTTTTTGTATAAAGAATGGTATCATGCACTGAGAGAGAAACCATGCTTCAAACCATGATGACAGGGACATGAAGAATCCAACCTTGTATCAGCCCAGGATGATGTCTGAGAGATGTGGGTGTGTATGGCTTTGCAGAAGATGCTGAAGAAAGAGCTGGGAAAGGGAGTTGGCCCATTGGTGGTTTATAGAGGTAATTCAAAAGCTAAAAAATGAAATAGAGAGGAATTAAGATCAAAACAAGGCAAAAATTAACCCAGAGCCCAGTGAGACATCTTCTCTGCAGTTCCCTGCTAAAGCGTGAACACCACAGGGGCTGGTTTCAGGAAATTGGAGGAAAGCAATGCTAGAAAGAAGGCAAATTTTACTTTTGTCATATCTAAAATCTATTTTAAATTAAGAGGGAAAAGGGCTTCTCTAAGCAGATAGGGACAACTACTGCTAAGATATGAGACAAGGAAGACAACAAAAAGAGTAAGTGGAATTTTATTTAAAATAAACATAACATGAAACCAAACAGGCTCTGATGAAGTAGTCAGTCAAAGTAGTCAGGACAGTCAGGCTCAATGCTTGCCTAAGGGCCTCTAAGACTGGGATAGCTTCCCTGGTGTCACAACGGTTACACTAGGGCAGATCAATTTATAAGGAATAAGAGTCCTTGCCCCTTTGTAGCACACTATGCTTTCATGAGCAGGGATGGGAAGACAAGACACACATGCTGCAAAGACAGTACGTGATGAGAGCACAGGAGCCCCCCAGCCTTAGTTTAGGTGTCTGCAGCCCAGGTGACAAAGAGCAGACCTTTCAGCACACATACTAGCAACCGTAACTGTAGTCCACCAGCCAGCACACCCAGGTGCAGATCCACCAGACATGCCAGCAAGGAGGTGTGGAGGGAATGAGAGCCGAAGGGAAATGTCTGGGTTCAAAACTTTGCTTGAGATAGCTCCTGTGGGGCTGCTAGAGCAACTCACATCTTGGTGTCACCCCACCACTTGAATGATGGGTTGATACACTAGTGTCTGTTTCTGCTTATTACGGTAGTCTGTCTAATGGCAGCTGTTGCAGGGGTGAAAGGATAAAGTCTGCCCAGCTGCTGCTCTTGGCACCTGAGGAAACTAGACCAAAATTAGCAATCTATACTATGCTGGATTAACAGCTCCATTTCTCTGTGCTCACATAGTCTCTGTAGTAGACAGAGCAGCTGGCATTTTAAGGAACAAATATGAAAAGGAAGCTTAAAAGTCTAACTTAAGATTTAATAACAGACAAGAAAAAAGACACCAAGAAGATTAAACAAAAGTTGAAAACAGGCCTAAAAATAAAAGAGCAAGCAAAGGAATCATTTACAAACCAAATGAAGAGGGGAACGGATAAGATAAACTCTGAATATTAATGAGCAATAAGAAGAAGGAAGAAAAAGAAGCAAAAATAGGTCTATTTTACCACAGGCAAAATAATGTACAGTGTTTCAATCTCCCCAGTTAAATTACAGAATAAAAAGGAACTTTAATAAAATATCAGCGTGTAAATCTCTCCCCAAACCACCCACATACTGACTGCTCCTAGAGACAAATAGGTACAATAACAGGTAGAAGAGGTAGAATGCAAAAGGACACTGCCAGAAATGAAGCCAGGTTTATTATTCTTCTGCGGACAGTAAGGAAGGTATTTTAATAAGCACAAAACAGGAATATTACAGCAGCTGAACAATTTAAAAAAAAAAAAAGTGAGAATACTTGTGAACCATCCAACCCCTGCCTGTGTAATCTTGAATGTGTAAGAAAGCTGCTAAGTAACCTTGCTGAAGTGTTTTGATAGTTCCAGTCAGGAAGCTCTGAGTTTGCTGATGACACTGAAAGGTGATTGCTGCATTCAGGGTCCAGCTTGAAAAGTCACTCTTCCCTGCATAAATGTGGCAGGCAGTCTCTAAGAGAGAATATAATTTTGGGAGGGAAAAAAAAATCATTTTTTGCCCCTTTTGTTACTTTTTTGGGGTTGGGTTACATTTTTTAAGGGTATCCTGGGGGCTTCGGGGTCCTGAGAGTTGCTCTTATTTGAAACAAAAGTTTCTCATTTGTTCTGTGGCTGGAGCACACCTTCAGATTCACGTCTAAACTACTCATGAAGCATTCTGCATTTCTGCTTGTTGTATCCTCAGGGCACCATATACACTAATAAGACAGAGCAAGAGAAGAACCTACATGGAAAGCCTTTGATGTGCTGAGATTTCATGTACAATCTACTTGTTAATTATGACATTAGTCATTTTAAAGACAGGAAAAATTTTTTTTACTATAATGAACGTTTAGTTTACTGGAAGTGATTGCACAATCTCCGCTCTTTTCCTTGCTTACTCAGTCTCACCAGTGCCACGCTGTTGTAATTTTTCTCACTGGCAGTGTACTTATTCCTCACTGTGGGAAAGCAGGTCTCTCCCTCCTCTGCTGGCAGAACAGCGCACTGGAAATAAAAAGAGTATTGTCAGAGACTGCTCGCATCTTCTGTTCAAAGATCCTCCTAGTGGAAAAAAACAGGCTTTCTCATTACCTGCATATCTTTGTCCATTGCCCTGCAACCTAGCAGAGACCACCGCAAAGCTCTGAAGACCAGTTTTCCTCTCCTGAACACAAACTGAATGAGAGATGACACTGGCTCTGCTTTTTCTTTTTTTTTTCTTGCTGCTTTCCAATGATAATTTTCATGAAAGGTCACAGGTGAACATCTAGGAATAAATGCGGGCTAGGTCTGCAGTGGAATTTCCCCAGCTTCTGGGAGCCAAGGTGAACTCTGGCGTCCCCTTAGCTCTGTGCAGCCATGGGACTTACCTGGGGTGCAAAGGTTGCCCCATACTCCCATCAAGAGGTTTAGTCATATTTTCTCTGGGATCCTTTTAGCTAGCAACAGAGGTAGGATTATAAGAACTCATAAAGACATGATCCAGAGCCTGGAAATTCCCACATTCAGATGAATTCCCCCTAAATACCAAGGATCATCCTATATAAATTTCTTTTAGACTGAGTAATACAAGGTAAGTAATACAGAAAATAATTCTGTGGAGAATAAAGGAGCAATCACCATATATTTTGAAGTAAAAAGTAAATACTTTCGTTCTCTTTATCACCCTGAAATTATCTTGTGAGGACTGGAGCTCCAAGGAGAGACTGCCTTCTTGCTCAAGGGAATTTCAAATTAGCAGTCAGTTAAGCTCTAAGAACTGTTTCTCCTGGGAATAAACATTTGTTTTGTTTATCTCCAGCCAACAGCTAATAGTACAATAATGATCCAATCCCCAAATCCCTTTGGCAGAAACTGATATCTTAATCTCTGCAGTGCAAGTCTTATCAGTCTTTGCTCCTGTGCAGTTTGAACATTTCTTTTATATCTTCGATGCCCCCTACAATGAAAGACTGTCACATATTCTGGTTATTTTTACCATGAATTACCTTTCCCTGACCCCATTCACTCCTTTCTCACAAACACCTCCTTTGAACTGGTTTCTTCTGGGCCCTGCGCAACTGAAGCTCAATGTTATTGTCTAAATTTTGCTTAGTTTTCTCTATTGTTCACTATCCTGGTGGAATGGCATTCTGTCTGAATCAGTGGTCAAAATAAACAGATCCTACAGTTACTCTGCCTTTATCCAACAGCAGTCAACAGAGGTGTGTAAAGCTAGCACAAAATGGACATTTCTTTTGGATGTCAAACTGCATTGAACTTCTCCACGCTATCAATTAGATCCAGTAGTACCTCAGTGAAAGAGAAAATTATTATTCCCAAGGGTGGTCTTGTGGCATCCCTAGGCAATACCATTTCTTTAGATTAATAGTCCAGACATATTGGGTAGGCACCACGTTCTAGTCACAGTTAGGGAATCTTTAACAAAACTGTATCAAAAGTAAGCTTTCAGGTAAGGTTTACTAACCACGTATATCAAAGCATAGAAAACATTTTGTAATACAGTGAAAGCTCAGGCAGAGAACAAGGAAAGCCACTATTAAAAATGAATGCACCTATCAAAAAATATCTTTCATTCTTCCCTCTACACATACCTAACTACTTACCCTGCGCATCTTTACCCAACTTTAACACTACCCTTTTCTTACAGAGACTACCCATCCCTCATCTATCCTCCCGCACTCTCAGATGTTGCAGCTGTTTGATCTGGTAACTTGATGCATAGGGAGAAATAACATCGAATACCTAATAACATAAATTTGCTTTCCTCAGGATACCTCATCAGCATCAGTTTATTTGTTTTACAGGTATAACAATAATTTGACTCTCTAATTAAAGCTGACTTGTCAGATAAGCAAAGGTTAAATGATTTTTATTTTATGGCCTCCAAGTTATTGTTTCTTGTGAGCACAACATATATTTCCATATGCATGGTCTTTCAGAGTACATCTGCAGCTGTAGTGCATAGTAAAAATCACTGCTTGTAATGGATAGCCAGATTTTTCTTCTGTAAGTAAGCTTCATTTGTTTCTTAGTAGGTGTAGATTTTCCCAGTATCTGTATCTCAGTAATAAAATTACAAACAGAAGATGTGGCCACATTTTCCCCACAGCATGCTATCCTCCCATTTATGTCATGTGCCTCCCCCTAAAAACTAAAGATCATTGGAGCATAATTTTGTCTAAAATAACAGAATGAGAAGAGGCCTCTAATGGAAGCATAAAACTGCACAGAGACCATGAATGAGTCACACACCAGACAGGGACATTTTCCAGGAATGCAGATTACTGCATGATAAAAGGTTGTGGTGCATTCCTCCTTGTTTTGCCTCAAAAGGAAATGTACTTAGAAGTGAGAGTGAAGAGCCCAGAGACCTGATGCAAAACTAATGCCAGGTTTCCTTAAAATGTAAAACAAGCCCTGGCATACCTGACCAAGTAAATGCCACTTCTAATTACATTTTTACCATTTCTGTTGTAGTCAGAAGATTGTTAAGGTTAGAAATTTTGGATTTTTTTTTCTCTTGTTGGAGGAGAAAGACATTGCAAGGGAAGAACATGACAACGTTTTGTTTTTTTGTTTTTTTTGTAGCATGGAAAAGTAAATCTACCACATTCTCTGTAGTAAAATTGGTTGCATATCAGTTCACCTCGGGAGAAGCAGCTCTGTCAGAGCATATAGAGTTTACCAGTGCTGCTTGGCATTTATTTTTTTCTGCTTTGTGGAGAAAAAAATAATCAAAATGTGCTGCTAGAAGCCTTTTTAGTCCAAAATCTGGCTCTGAACAACCCTTTGTAAAATACAGGAAAAGCAGTAGTTTGGCAGTTTTAATATTTGCTGCTTTTCATTCTTTTCCTCCTTACTTTTCCCTTCATTGTTTACTGCCCAGTTATTACTAAGTCAAGCCAAAGAACTTAGAGAAAGCACCCTGGCTAGGAACCAGCACTGAATAAAAGTGAACCTAACTGTTTATTTCTACAGCCCAGTCTGAGGGAACTGCAAAGAATATAGAGCAATCCAGCTAATGGAAAATAAATCAGTGGTTTGAAGTCCTTTCTGCTTTAGTAACTGCAGGTGTTAACCATCAGTGGCACGGATGAGAACTTTCTTTTTAAATGCCTGTATCTTCACAGTGATTTGGCATACTCGGAGGTGATCCCAGGCTGGCTCCTTTGCCCCACTCTGTGACTTTCTGCCATTCACACCTGCTGCAATTAGTTTAAATTGGTGTAAAATGCCACCAGTTTAAATATCAATTAGGGAACAAACTCCCACAATAAAGAGGGTGTAATGAAGACTTGCCTTGCCTTGATATTCTAGCCAGCTCAAGATTGGCCTCAGTGGGTTTGCCCAAATCTGTAATGGGATTAAGCTGCTATTTACACTGCACACTGTGTGAGCCTGAGCATATCTGAGCTAGCTCTAAACGAGCTGCCTGAGGAATCAGGAACAGGCTGAGAGGAAAGGGAAAGCAGCTATTGATGGATGGCCACCAGATCAGTCCAGCTGCTCCTGCAACTTCTGCACAGCTCTGCCCTGCAGTGCAGGTATGGATGAGAACCCAGCTTCCTGCAGAGAGCTGGCTTGTCATCCACAACGTCTGTCTGGGAGAGAACAGTTTAAGTAGGGCTGGCCTTGAGTCAGACAGTGGGTCAGTGCAAAAGCCAAACAGCAGATTTCCTGCCTAGTGCCTTATCCACATGACTTTCCTCTTGTGGACCCCGTACAGCTCCACTGTTGAAGACATTTTTGCTGAAATGCTTTGCACCATCCAAATAAGTACAGCATGACGTGTGTTTGGTGGGGGTGTGGGCAGGGAAAGACTCAGAAGGGAAACACTGGGTGGTGAAGGAAATGGAAGAACAAGGAAAGCCAGGACGATTTGAGGGCATAAACATGACACCAGACTCAGGGTCAGCTGGGCAGGGTGTGAGGTGTGGTGGATCCCTAAAGGGTCACAGGACTCGCACTGATTTGCCTGACCTGCTTGTCCTGTGGCCCAGCAACACTTGTTGGAACAATGCAGCTTTGATCAGGAGGGTGCTGCTCTGGCAGAGGAACAAGGAGACATGGATCAGATCCTGCACTGCTGCCCTTCCATAGACTACGGTACTGCTCTGACAGTTGCATGTTATTTCTCACTTCTTGGTGCCTGAGAAATTAAAATGTCATCTACATTTTAGACATACATGACATACATTACAAAATGCTCACATAGAAAAGTTAAGACTCACGGAGAAGTGGTGACCCTCAGTTTCCCTTCAACCACCACTGGCCAAGGCTTGCACAGAGCTTTATGCCTGTGAAAGCTGTTGTAGGAGTATGGAAGCAGAAGGATTAAAGTGCTTCACTCCAGTTAAAATATTGAATTTGTGCCTTGCTTCAGACTAGTGCAGAGTTTTTTAGTGAACCTAGCTGTACATGTGCCGCTGGTCATGCAGGCAGGAGAAGGAGAGGTCTCTGAAAATCCACTGTGACCTAATTGTAGAAATCAATGTGTCTGAACCATGATAGTTCAAGTGGCTATCTTGCCTAATGCCTATGGGCTCCATAGGGCTGCACACAGCAGTACAGAGAATCAGGAAGCAGCCAAGAGCCCAGTTTCTTTGCTGATAGACCTGAACTAGGTCCCAGCACAGGGTGAGGAGGTGAGATGAAGGGGAATACTTTTGTTTTAATAAGAGTGAATGAATTTAGCATTATCTTTTCTAAAGCAGGAAGGATTTTCACCTGAGATCATTGGAGGTTGTATCTACATTGCGCAAAGGACAGCAGAAGGGTCTTGTGCTCTATAGGCAGGAGCTGCCCTGTTTCTGTGGTATGTGTATCTGTAGAATAAAGCCCCTGAGAGATGATTTATAAGGAAGGTTTCTACATTTATTGCTTGGGCATACAGCAAACAATGCTTCTGCCTCCTTGAACAAGTGGGACACATAGGATCAGATGGCAACTGGAGTGTCTGGACCATATTCTTCCCCTGTTTCTGAGACAACACAGCTGCTCTTACTGTCCTGCCTTGACACTGGCTATATCTTGCAATTCTACTCCAGCTATGTGTTTCCATTCCTGCTGAATGTCAAATTTTTTTTCTTTCAGAAGCTAAAACCAGAAGTTACCTGTCCATCACGACGCAGAATCAAAGTTAAGGTATGAGTTTCTGGAGCATCTTCCCCAAATGTGTAGTTCTTCTTCACTGAAACAGCCCCCACTAACTCAGTCAAGCAATTTAGCTTTAAATTAAAGATCTCTGCAAGTTTCCAGCACTTCATTTGCAGGTCAGTGTCCTGTGGGAGAAGTACATCAATAACTAGCATTAAAATTAGATTTGTAAACACCATTTTAAAGCTGATTGAAAAATGGACTGTTGCTGGAATTTCTAAATCTTTCTACCATAACTTGTTCCCCAAACTCGGACTTTAATTCAAGTATCGAACATTTTCTGGGAAGACTGTTCCTCTCTGAAAATGTGGTCCTCCTGCATTTTGCTCTTGCCACCTGTTTTAAGCATGGCTTTCCCTGTATTTCATATGCCACAATATAATCCCTTCCCTCTAGGAGAAAAGAGACAATAAAGTTGAATAGAAACAGATGTCATTTGGATGGGAACTCCAGCCTGAGGTGGTTATTTGATTTGGATATTTTCCTGTATTTTCTTGCTTTCCTGCTGGACAACATGGTTTGTGGCATACACAAATCTTTTCTCTCAGGGAAGTGGTGCATTATGGGGTACATACTCTAAGAAACAGTGGTCAGAGACATGAATGGACCACCAAAAAACTGATAAATTTAATGGTTTAAGGCAGCAGTAATTTTCAAGTAGCCAAATTATTTTGGGCTTTGTATTCTGAACATTAAAAAGAAAAATGGCAAATAGAAAACTTTTCATATTACTACATGAAAATGTAAGCTAATTTCTGTCAAATAAGATTTTTAGCCAAAGAAGAAGAAAAGGAATAATGCCAGAAATCTTAATAGTTTCTTTAGATGGCAAATCAAGAAATATCTACCCTCTACATGAGTAAATTGGAACCATTCTTGGAAAAGAATTTATTGAAATGATGTTAGTGATAAAATGAAGTTGTTGCCTACTTCAAAACAGAATCTGGCATGAGCAGTAGATAAAAAGGATTATACACTATAGTTATAAATATGGCCTATATCTCAGATATTTTTCCATAGTAGAGGATTGATACATTGAAAAACAGTAATACATGTCTGAAATGAAATCAGCTTATCCCTCCTGATGGAGTAAGTGAAAAGTATGCTTTTATTATAGAAGAGTAAATGAACCAGAATTTGTCACAGAGCATCTTCCATTTCTGCTCCAGGAATGGTGGCAGATCAGATTTGGGTCCTCTCATGTACTTGCTCATTCCTTTACAACCCGGCACTGGGAACTTGCCCAGCAGCAGGGTGCTGGTAGTGGGTCAGCCACACATTGTATTGGGCAAAGTGTAATAGCTGTAAAATTTATAAGCAATGAGTGAATTGGAGGGAGGGTGAAAGCAAATAGGTTTAGAGCACAGAATAGCAAAGCTTTCTAAAAGTTAGTACAGGATTTTATTTTTTTTAATTAGTTAAAAGTCAGACATGACTAAATTTTTTATTTTGTTCCTTCATAATGATGTTTTTTTTTAAATGAAAATAAGCAGTCTAGCAATTTCTTTAATTCTTACTGGAAACTATCTTTGTTAATGTCTCTTTGTGGCAACTACAGCTGGAGATTTCAAGTATTGGGTTGACAGACAAGAACCTCAGAGTGAAATTTATTACAATCAGGCTGTAAACAGAAGCAACACAGACTGATCTATTTTTATTTCCCAAACAGAGAAACACCAAGTGTTGTTCATCTGGCATAGTGAATGGAAAATAATGGAAATGGAAAGCGCATTTTGAGTTGTAATTGAATAACTCATTATCTGTATCACTGGAAAGTAAACTCAGTGTTCATGGGCTGTTTTGGTTTTTAATATATGCTTAAAACTGACAACATCCTCTGAAAGATCAAGTCTACCATCGCGTTCAATCCCAGGTGCACTTCAGCAACAGGGACCCTGCAAAACACAGATGTGTTTCACTGAAGCAGCCAATGGGACTTAAGTGCTTTGCTGAACTGGAGCCATAACTGGATCTGAGTCAGAGACCCATCAACATTACATCCTGGAGCACTTCCAGAATTCATAGAAATCCCCTTTCCCAGCTGTAACAGTACCTGTCCTGGCAGAGAGGTGTGTGAGTCCTGCAGGGACTTCAAATAAAGGAGTTTCCAGAGAGGGTCTGTTTCTTCTTTTCTGCTGATTGTGCATGAAGCTGTTACGTTGCCTGCATGCTCTTGTTTCTTTGTGATCTTTATAACTTGTGAATAAATTATGTTTTATGGAGCTGTAGCATATGGCAGCAAAGAATGACTCTGTTATGAGGAACTCCCAGGTGACTAAAAGAAAATTAATAACTACTGAATAATGTCTTTAATGCTATGAATGTGTGAGCGCTCTTTGATACTGGGACCTAGGTCTCATATGAGTGTTCATTTCACTCCAAAGAGTGGAAGAAAGAGCTGTCAGACCTGGCATAAAATATAAGCAAAGGACTGGTTGAAAGTGATCATCTCAGAGGCCATTTCTATTGTTCTTTCTTGTAGCAAGAAGGACCGCATTATTTCCATTGTAAAAATGGAAATAGAATAAATCATATAAGCAACTGAGTATCCATCTCCAGATTATTTTATCCACTGTGTTACAAATAGAAGACACTAACTACAAAGTTCACATCTAGTTGTGGTTATTTATGAAATTATTTTAGTTTAGCTTGCTGTAGAAGGATGGTCAAACTAGGACACAAAGTCTGAAAACTCATGCAAGTTGAAATCTCCCTTTAATTTGATTTGAACTAATCTTTCATGAGATCTGAACAAGCAAAGGTTTTTGTCTTTCCACTATATTCACCAAGGAATATTCACCATTTTGCATATAAACCAATCTTACACTTGGCCAGTAAGTAGTGGAGCAGAATTCATTAGCTAACCATATCTGTGTTTTGGTGTCATACTGCTCCTAAGCTGCTGATGCAGGTGCTGGATAGATAACAGTCATAAAAGATAGAGAAAAATGTTCCTGAGAATATATAACTTGTAATTGGCTGTTTTAAAGCAAGTTATTGATGTGCATGGACATTTAGTACTTATTTAGTGCAAAAAAATATGGCATGTAATATCAAAGTGTTCTCTGACCCCAAATGATTACAGTCTAACCAAGAGACACAAGGGGAGACATGGAAAATGCAGCAGAAGCCTTGTATTAACAGGTTGTTTTTTTTGTTTAAACTTCCTTCTTGTGAATCTTGTAGGGCTGCCCTAAAAGAGTCATGAAGGACAGATCATGGTAACTGTAAATGGCTATCACGTTGGCAGAAAGATTATTCATAGGGGATTGTTTCCCTTCAGCATTAATGCTTTAATACATGGAACGTGAGTATGAAAACTGAAGAACTGCTCATTCCCTCAGCTGAACTTCTGAACACTGAAGTATTACTTAATAGCGGTTTCCCTAGCAATCAACTGTGATGTCATAGGAAGATGATTATGACCTCAAGTAAGAACCAGAAGCAAGGAAAAAAAAACAACCTTAACCCAAAAACCTGCTTCTTTATGTGAATAGCATCCTCTAACTAATAAAAGTGAGGAGAAAATACATTCCAGTTTGTGATCTGCACCTTTGATCTTACTCTATTCCCCTAGTCGCTTAATATTGGTTGTCTTTTCCTCAGTAACAGAATGGAAGTTAATTGCCCTTCTTGAAATGGGGTAATAAAAACAGGGATCTTGAGAATTCACATTGATAAATCTAAGTATTGGCATGCAAATATTTACAAGCAAATATTTAATGCTGTAAATTCTCTTCTTCATATAAATACCAATCATCTGTAACTTTTGCTCAACACATGTACTGCAGAATCCACACTTAACAACCCTTCACAGGAGGTAAGTTTATTAAATAGGCAAAGCGTGGTATTCACCTTAACACATGCTTGAATTCTAGGATGTAAAATATCCTTTTAGACAATGCCCAAACATAGCATTGGAAATCTAGGATTCAGTCCTGCTCAGCTGTTGCTTTCCTTTAAGTTTTTTGTTTGAATTCCAGCTCAGTCTGACTTCTTCATCTGTACAACGGTCAATTTTCCCATTTCCAAATCCCATAATGGGTTTTATCCCCTGACCACCTATGTGAGGTGGAAAAGATCCTGACCTTTTGGTACCATCAGCCACAGAGCTGCAAGGTAAAGAAGCTAAGCTGAATTCCAAGGGGAGGTGTTTGCTCTTCTGATGTGCCTTTCCTTGGAAAAATAAAGATCTAGAACTTCTAATGAGAAGGGTGGGAGCATGAAAAAGAGGAAAATGCTTGCTATGCTAATAGTTGTCGGAGTCCATTCTGCTTCAGGAGGAGAAAGCTCATTACTTGGAGGACATATGAATAAGTGACTACTCATCAGATTCCCAGCCTGGAAAAATTTTATCGGGTCAGGGCTTCAGTTCTTCAGGAAAAGTTTTTACAGAGCATGAAGCACCTCAAAAGCTGCCTCATTTTGGGTGCCAGGGTAGTTCTCATGCTCACCAGGTCTTAGAAGGTTGGTGTTGACGAGGAATTTCTTCAGCTCTCAGATCAAAAGCATGAGCTGATTTTTCTTTCAAACTTCCAAACCTAACTTTCATTCTAACACTAAGCTGAAGCCTAGTCTGAAATAGGGTACAAAAATAGCAAAGTTTGGCTAGGAAATTTCCCAAGAACTTTGCACAAAATTCAGGTTTATACATTTTTCATGAAGCTCCTCTTGATGCTTCATAATTTAACCTGACATACTCCTTAGGGGCTCTCAGCAGTGAAAAATAAGTAACTGACAGAATTGCAATGGTGGAAGTGTTGTAACGATCATGGACCAAGCATACACCATTCTTAACTTATGTTTCATTCTCTTCAGACATAAAATTATGTGCCTGAAAGGGCATTTTTTCCAGGAAACTAATACTTCTGCATACAAACCTTGTCCTGTCTATTTGACATTCTCACCACAGCGTGCAGGAACAGCAAGAGCTGGCTGCCTCCAGTATCTAGCAGTCAGATTTAATGGCCTGAGAGGTGAGACCTGTGCTCCCATGACCAACTTCACTACAGTTCCTGTATTTCAGTGGTTTCCCAGTTCTTTCTGCTCTCTTTTTCCCTTTTAGTCATATAAACCTTTGACCCTGAAGATCATAAACATATTCTAAAGGTTTTCAGTGCTCAGACCTAATTGACGGTGTCACAAACATTCAGGACAAGCCTCAGGTTATTGCTATCCAATACGCTTATCGGAAGAGAATAACTCAAAGTGTAATGTTAGTCAACCTACAAATTGATAGGAGATTTTTCTGTAGCCTCAGTGCTGTGCATTTCTCTCTAAAAATTATCTTTGAAATTGCCTTTGTAGCAGTCTGGGTTCAAGATGTGACAGAACAAATCTATGGAAGAAAAGAACCTGTTTTGTGTTATTAGCTATATTCCCTCTGCCTCAGGGAGGCTGTTGGCCATAGACTACTGGGAGGATATTCTGGAGGAACGTCAGTAGGTATTTGCTTCAGTCTTACATTACTCATTAGGCATCTGCTTGCTTTTGAACACTATTATACAGCACATAAAGCGGGGCTGTCCACATTGCCTGTTCCTGCACTTCTGTATAAAAAGGAAAAAAACAACAGTAAGGTGGAAGGGTTCCTGATAGCAAAAAACAAACAAACAAACAAACAGAATGGGATTATATATTTGTAAAGATATCAAAATCTGAAAAGGCTTTATGAATGTAGTTTGAACACAAACTCCTGAGGAAATATTAAGAAAAGGAAAAAAAAAAAAAAAACAGGAAGAATCAGGAAAAAAAAAAAAAATGCAGGCCCATGGAAGATTGCTTTGAACATTCCTAGTGAAAACTAGGATATGGTTTGTGCAGATACTGCATAACCCCATGCTGGTTGCTCTGAGATACCTGAAGATTGAATTCTGTCAGATCAATATAAGGAATGTGCTTTCAATACAATGTCAACACTTACTGTAATAGGCAACAAAATGCTACATCCACATCTAACTCTGTATTGCCATTTTGGATTTGAGTACAAATATGTAAGACATTTTATGGCATGCCACAGGAGGGGAACATGGTTTCTGCAGCAAAGAGTATTTTTTTTTCTTAGATATAATGCAACCTACTAATACCCATTTGCACTTTATGTACATTTAAATTTTAAAAACAAAGAAACCAGAGAGGTTTTTTTCTTTTTTTGTAAGGTCTTATTCTCCCTATGTGCCATGTAGGGATTTTCAGACACTAGAATCTGAACTCCTGTAACCCAGCAATTCCAGGAACAGGCACTGCAAGCCCGGCAAAAAGAGATTCCCTGCCTGCACCGTGTGTTTGTTCTGAAATGGATGGCTCCTCTTTTCAAACTCAGAATGACAGAAATACAGCAGAAAGAAAGTAAAGATGAGCCAAATTAATTTTAAGCTCTGACATTTACAAAGTTATTTTGAAGATAAAATATGAATAGGCTTCATGTGTTGAAAAACTTGCTGTCACCTGTGTCAAGTTTAAAAGTCCAGGTCACATCCCTCTTCAGGTGCCTTTAGTAAAAAAGTTGCCTAAGAACTAGCTTGATCTTGCCAGTCCACGAATAGAGAAGCCCTTATAAGACAGGTTCTTCTTATTCTGAAAAATAAAAACAGAATGTCAGCAGTTTTTATTACTATAGCTCTAGGGAACTAAATTGGAAATTTTTAAGGTAAAGGCACCAGACCATTAAAGCATATCTGTTTATGGTTATAGAAAATGGAATATGAGATCTTTAGCATATACTGTATTCATAGTGTCATCAAAATGTTCATTTCAGGTCTGGAAGGTTTATTAAGTTGCTTTTATGGGTTGAGGGTGCAGACACAGGTTTCAGAAGCAAGGTCATTTCAGAAGCCAAACTGCCCAGTAAGGGAATAGGCATATTCCAAAAGCAGTTTTTAACGTGATATTTAATTGCATTTAATGTCTCTCTTGTCACATATCAGTGACTCAGAGAGATGTCTTTTTTCATGGATATAAATTCACACTGTACTCCCAAATACAGTTAGCACTTTTTAGCAAATCTCTGCTTTATTCAATACGGAGCTCATTTATCTTCCTATTCAAAAGAATGAAATAAGAGGATCTCATTTTCCCTTTTTTTATTTTGTTTGAGATTTCATATTCTACATTGCAGAGAAGGGAATTATTTAGGTCAGGAAATGGATTCAGAGCTACAGATTAATAAATCATGCCCCACGTCCTGATATTGCAACACACAGACTGATGTCATTGGGAATTGATGAATGCCACATCTGCATGTAAAATTCACAGACAATGTCGGGAACTCATTCCACAGCTATTTTGTGGTTACCTTCAACTCTGATTGATACCATCTTCTCACTGCTTCCTTCTGTAGTCCCTTGTGCTGTGTGAAGGAAGGGAGCTTATTCCTTACACTTCACTTTCACCAGGAGATGGGAATTCCAGCTTCTTTTCATAAACTCCCTCAAAGCTGGGTCCAAGAGGAAAAAAGTTGACATTTCAGATCTAAATTTTGCCCAAATTCAGCAGTGTTTACTCAGTTAATTTTGTTCTGACACATTTCTCCTTTGCTCAGGGTACCTAAGAGCCTGTCGAAGTTCACATGCCCCAGGACATGATTAATGTTCTGCTTGCTTTGTCTGAATATTAAATGCATGCTCACGCAATAGAAACAAAGAACCACATGCATTAAACCACTAGACACTAAAACACCACTAGAAGAGTTCACTACTGTCCTGGGTTCATCTGTATCAGTTATTTTTCTCCTTCCTAGTAGCTGGTAAAGAGCTGTGTTTCAAATTTAGCTTGAGAGCAATGCTGATTGCACACCATGGGTTTTAGTTGTTACTAAGTACTCTGGTCAAGGACTTTTCAGTCTCTCATGCTCTGCCAGTGAGGAGGGGCATAAGAAACTGGGAGGAAGCAAAGACAGGACACTTGACCCAAACTAGCCAAAGGGGTATTCCATACCATGGCACATCATGCCCAATATATAAACTGAAGGAAGTTATCTGGAATTGGGCTGGGTATTGGTCAGAGGATGGTGAGCAATTGTATTGTGCATCACTTATGTTTATTGGGGTTTTTTTCCATTCCCTTTTTAGTTTTATATTCTCTTCCTTTGTTATTTCCAGTATCATTAGTAGTAGTAGTAGTAGTATTTTTATATTATACTTCAGTTACTGGACTGTTCTTATCTCAGCCCATGGGGTTTACATGCTTTCGATTCTCCTCTACATCCTGCCTGGAGGTGGGGGAAAGGAGGAGGGTGAGCAGCTGCATGGTTCTGAGTTACTGGCTGGGCTTAAACCACAACAACTGCAAAAAATTACCACACATAGGTGAGGAATGAGAGGGAAAAAAAAGCAAACAAAAAGATCAGACCCTGTTTAGTTAAAATAACATTCAATCAATTCATGCCCCCCAAAAGAAAACTAAATGAAAAGGCTAGGGGAAAAATATCTGATTATTTTACTTTTCACTTAGCACAATGAATCTGTCATTTGGGTTGAGAAAGGATCAAATGTGAGAAAAACACTTCAATCATTTCATAAATATCCTATTCTCTTCTGTTGATGAGTGCTACATGTAGTGACCTGAGCACAGAGATAGTGTGAGCAGTTGGACAACAATCAGGTCTATTAGCCAGGTCATGTAGCCTTCCAGGAAAGAGGTTGGTACCTTTGCACTGCAGATAGCAGATCTTCATCTATCCACCCAGGTGCATATGTACACTAAAATGTAAATTTAAAAATTGTATTTATAAGTGTAAAATGAAGCCATCTTTATCACCTAGTGGATTTAGTTCTATTCATGTGGTGAAGTCAGGTCATATATCCAGTCACTGCGGAGAACAGCAGCACACAGCAAACACTTTACATAGTACCATAGGAAAATTAGGGTACAAAAGGCAGGCCATGAACTCACAGGACAATTAATCCAGCAAACAGTGCATTCATTACATGTACCAAATGGTCTCTTATGGAAAATGGCAATCAGGTGCGTGTTCAGGCGTATTAGTGAGAACAGCGCTGAATCTCTGAAGTCCAAATATTTGCTGCTTACCAGCAGCAAATATGGATCTTTCAGAATCCAGAGTAGCTTTGGATATGACACCCAAGTCTACAATAAAATTATTAAACATGCTTTGAAGGATGTGGAGAGGCAAATCACTCCTGGAAACTGAGTGCTGTGACATGTCTGCGGTTCTGATCTTACTGAATTTTATGAAAAATAACTAATTTTAATTACTGCTTTTCCAAACTACTTTCAAACATTTCTCCAAAATACTCAGGCTGCTACAAAGACTCATGTGCATAATGACATCTGTAGTAAAACTGCTTTATTATGGGTTGTTTGATGCTGTTTATTGAGTACCCATTGGTTTTTGGAATGGCATTAGTGAGCAGCATTTTGAAAACGGATGCTAAATTTTGCTGTGGCAAATTAGTGTCAACCAAGAACATATTAGCAAATAAAAGAGTGCAACTGCTCTGAACAGTGCTTTTTCTTTGTATCATGATGGTGATTGAAAGACTGTAATAAAGAAATGATACACATACTGTATCAGTGAACTGATACAACATTAAAAAACTACAAACTACATTAAAAAGCTGTGGCAAGGAGTCAATAATGCAGCAAGGTAGACAACTGCATTGCACATAAGAAGTGCAGGACCTCAAGTGGTTTTCTTTGCATTCATGAGAACATCATGCTCAGTACTCAAATGCAGTTCAGTGAAAACTGTTTGTTGTCTCCCCTGCCAATACTTTTTTGTTTCAGCTATGTTCCATCTGTCCTTATTTCCTGGATATCTCTTTGTTTGAGTTTGTTCCCCCTTTCCTCCCCTCTAAATTAATATAAATTCCAGGCCAGGGCATGTAAAGTCCCTTGATGGTCATTACAATAAAACTTCAAGAAAAATCTCTCTGAGATAGGGATAACAACATATGGGGACAGTTTGTTTTATGTCTGATTTTTCATACTAATGTGGTTATTTTATAGGGCTGCATCTCATCTCCTGTCTGACTAATGCCTGAATTGTGTCTCATTCAAATGAGAAGTTCCTCAGGTTGACTAAAGCATCTGATATTTTGGTAAATATTTGCTTAACATTGCTCAGTAGTGAATGAGCTCCTTTTCTCAACCCTCTGAATTTCACCATCTTGTAGGCAATTCAGGTATAACTAAAATGCTGTGATACATGCATGAATTTATTTTTTTTTAGGAGGAAATCCTGTGATTCAAATTGTTCATGTGGTTTAGGTTTTTGTACCCCTAGAATGACACTGTAATGTTTGATGCTCGCAGTCACTTGGCAGACTCCTTGTGGGTGTCAAAAATGTTCTTGGCTTGAGCTAAACGTCTAAGCAAGTACAGTTCCTTGAGGGCAGTGCTAGACACAACAAAGATGTCATCCAGTGCAACTGCTTGAGACATGACATTTTTAAATGGGGCTTTGCAATGAAATTTCTGTTTCTAATTACTGGAGCGGAAAGAACTGGGGGTGGGGGTGTGAGGATGGAGGGAGAGGAGATGTCCATTAGGAATTTAGAAGACAAAGGATTCTTTTTTCTTCAAAATTCTCACTTTAGATGGCTGCATTTTCAAATGCAAGTTCATTTTTAACGAAAAAAAGTCTGTCAAAAAGATAATTTAGAAATTCAGGTGTAACACCTCAAAGCCATTCATGTGAAATGATGCAATGATTCACTGTGTTTGGGGACACAGTTTCGGGTTAAGCACATTTGCAAGATTTTCACTTTGTCTTGCCATGAGTTTGGAAATTTTTTTTAATCTTAATTTTTTTTTGGAAGAGAGAACTGTGTTATGCCAAAATCTATGTCCGAGAAACAGTTCATTCTACAAATATTTTCATGTCTGTAAAAAGTACAGCATTGCCAGCAAAGTATATCCAGGAAAACCGAATGCTGGAAGGGACTCCCTGATGAATGTTAGGGAGATTACAAGTGTAATTAATAAAGGTCAAGTCTCTATGTATTAGTTAATATATTCTAAAGCCTTTCCTCTTATAAAGTTTGCAGTACTACTGCTCAAATAGTAGCGGGTTACTGTTAGGAACTTTTACATCTTGACTGCCAGCTCTGATCACAAAGATGAAGTCTCTGTGGAAAGCTGATGGCTGGCTGGCTGAGCATGACCACTCATTTCCCCAAAAGCTGCCCACCCATGTTTGTATCCTCTTAAGTCTCAGTCACCACAGCTTGATTGGCTGAGGTAGGATTTTCCTACCTCAAGTAGGTAGGTGTGGCAAGTGACACACCCCAAGGTTCAAGCTCCGGTCCAAGATGAGGCTTCAATGCTCTTAGCAAAACTTATGTAGGATTTAGCTGTCAAAAAGGACAGTACTCAAAATTCCTGCCTAGCTACCACCCTGTGCAGAGTGTTATTCATCCTTAATTTTCCTGGTGCCTGCTCAAAAGACCTTTCTTGGGGAAAATAGATGCGCATCACTGGAGTAGCAATGAAGTCCAACTCCCTTCTCCAATCTCACTTTGCTCCTTTTTGCATCCTCACTTACTCCTTAACTTCATACTGGACAGTAAGTCACTATCAGTAGAATGGGGGAGAAAGATGCTACCCCAACTCCTCTCCTTTACAGTTTTATTAATTCCTGGAAAAATTTGATCTTTGGGTTTTTATGGTTAAGCTACCTAGAATGTGGTCTATGGGGCACTTCATCAGGATAACACAAGTGGATTTGGGCCCTATATTCAAAAAATATCTCAAAAAGACAAAGATTCCATATAGCAGAAGACAAAAAATATGAGTATGCCACTTACCAGCAACTCCTGTAGCAGCAGGCTTTAGCATAAAGGGTTAAATATGACCTCCTCTTTCTCTGACAGTACTTTAAAAGGACAGTAAGCCATTCACCCAAAACAATCAACTTGGCACATAAATGAGAAAGGAACTGGGTTATACATCCTAGCTTTGCATAGTGAATTCAAGCCTAGCTGTAGACATCCAAATCCTGGAGAAGCATGGGATTTCAGACATCTACTACTGGTTAGTAAGGACACCTGGAACCTCATGATAGATAGAAGAAGGTGAGTAGGGAAAAAAACAATATGAAATTACCACATGGACGGGCTCAGTACAATCAGATGGAGGTCCTTTGTCACTAGTGGAACAGACCATGACACTTACAGCTGACAAAAGTTTGTATGGATCTAAAATACAGGAAGACAAATTCACAGAATTAAATCAATTAGAAGGTACTGAGCAAAGAGATACTACCTCTGAGCTGATGGTAGTTGCAAATCAGAAGATTGCACCAGGAACATGCCGCTGTATATTTGCCTCATTCTTACATTCTTTTCTGAGCATCTGTTACAGTTCACTGAGACAGGCATTTAAACTAGGCAAACCTTTAACTTGATGATTTCCCAGCTTGTCTGCGCTTCTTTATCATATTTTAAAATGCCTTTTACTTGACTTTAAAAAAGAAGACATCATCTTTTCACCCAGATTTTGCCTTTCCTGTGTACCAATGGCTGTGTTCAACTAGGACATCAACTCTTGGACTCAGGAAGATTAAAAGTTGGTGTGTTATAATACAGACATCACTGACTGAGGTAAATAAAAATTAGATCATTGAGTTTTATTCTTCTTTTAGAATACAGATTAACTCTTAAAATGCCTTGTTCAAGACCTGCTAATGATTTTAATGATAAAAATCACTGCTAATCCTAAATGGCACTAGTCCTTAACCTTTTTGTTTGCATGTCAGTTATAAGCTACAGTAGAAATAATTCCTTTTTCTCATACTTCATATCTCTCCTATTTTAAAAAATAAAAGCTTCTTAGAAACTTTATGTTCCTATATGTGTGAGCCTTGCTTTAGGTACAATGCGTACAATAATACAAATGTTAACTAAAATGTGGAAGCAGCAACTCAGCTGCCAAATCTTCATGGTGTGCTGAGTGGTCCCTGATGTAGGATAAGCTGCACAGCAGACTGCTCTTTCTCTTCTGCTGATAAAGACCTCATTTTCAGATCATCTCCTGTGATGCAGAAGGTATTTTCTCATTCTTTTCTTTCTTTTTAACCCAGAGAGAGATTGGGACCCAATTTTTATTTTCATTAGCTGGGTGAAGCTGCCACATAGGTAGCAAAGGGTTAAAGAAAAACAAACACCCTGTCAAGATGTTCCTAAAAAACCCATGCCGATGAGCACATGGGAAGCTTAACCAGCCAGCCTTCTGTTAAGTATGTGACAGAAAGTTCCCATCTCAAGGTAAGGAAGATAGAGGCATTGATAAATTATGTTTCCCATGAGTGTTTCTAAGGCATACTTGCACATTTATATGAGGTAGAAAATTAGCACTTTGAATTGTTATGGTTACATTTGCAGTAAAGTGTAAGTGTTTGCAGTTTTTCATAAGTTTGCCTATGGTTTGTCATGCAGTTCATCCACTGAGAAGAAAATTTACTTGCTGTAAAATAGTGAAAAATAACAACAGCTACAAGGGAACTATTGCAGAATCAACCCAGAGTCCTGTTTCTGGAAGAGATGATTATTCTAGAGATGAAAAGACTTAAAAGACAGCTCCAAGATTCACATTTATCCCTATTTACCTTTAGAAAGATTTAGGCCTGATCCTCATTGCACATTCAGCAATGATAATGGAGAACCTGCACATATTGGCATCAGTTTCTGCTGCTCAGGGGTGTGAATCAGCTTGTGAATCAAGGCCCACCATTGTAACACGCCTGAAATAAGGTTAGGGTTTCTTTGATAATGACAAGTTGCTCTAGCAATAGTAGAAAAGATGTGGCACCTAGGTCTCAGAAATTTTTAGATAACTATATATGTACGTACTTAAGTATTTTATATATGTGTATGCATACTTATGTGTATATGTATATATACATAACTATACGTATATGCATATGTGTATATAATATATGCAGGTTATATACTTAAATTAGGAAGCCCCATAACTGTAAGAAGTGTGAAGAAGGCTGAGCTCTGGCGGCCCTGGGCAGTGGTGGTATGAAGAGCTCCCCTTTCTCTCTCTTCAACATAGATAACTGAGGAATACACCCACTGTAGACAGCCCGGTAGCAATTGCAAGGGATTTTGAATTGGATAATCAACTGTCATGCATGCAACAAATTACATGCTTTTTCTATATCTACACAGCACAGATGTCAGGAAGGAAAAAAAACTCAAATCAAATCACTATCTCTGACTGAGGGAGAATGTTTCCTACTCCTTAGTCCACATGTCAGAGCTTGATATCCCCATCTTTACTCATGTGACCAGGGTACAGATTCAGGGCCACTGAGTTTCTCTGAAAATGTCGGCACTTCCCTAGCATTGAGGAAGCCACAGCACTACAAACTCCTTTCAATCCCTACTCTCTTTTATAGGTACTCTCTTTCCTGCCAAAGAAGAAAACAAGCACAGAAGCTGTCCTGTACCTATACACCAGCCATACTGCTCAGTCATTTACCCAAGGGCTGACCAGTCATAAATGCTGCTATCATCATTCTGTAAACTAGGACAAAGCCCAGGAATGGTAAATTAATGTGTCTAAGGTTTCACTGAAGTCTGGATCACAGCAGAGAACTGAAGATACATGAACCTAAGGACCACTGACCCATTCTTCCCTCACTTGCGATCCTCAGCAAAAGAACTTAAATATCATGGGGGGTCAGGTAACATGCACTGGGTGTGCACCTGCATATAAGAATAAATTGCCATCAAAATCCCACGTAATTTTGAGTGCCACAACGGTGTGGATGGAGTTTGGAGGCACCATATAGCAGCATATCTAAAGTATGCAATGGCAAAAAAGACAAAGCTTTTACTTTTGAATTCTGCAGTCAGTCAGACTGAAAGCTGAGACTCCAAACCTCAGTTCAATCAATCTGTATAACTTTGTTGGCTTTACCAGCTGTGTTTTTATCCTGATGAAGGTGCTGACCATCCATTTAAAACAATTTAGTAAATGGTTCTTCCCTTCCTGTTGCAATATTCTTTGAAAAGTCACATGCAATTGCTTCAAAGTGAAAATTCTTTTCAGTGTCCTTGTCACAAGAACTGGTTTCTTAAAAGCTGTAAATTGTTTTTGAATGGAATATCTCCATCTAGATCTGGTGTCTATTTGCTCTTTGAAGATGCTCTGCACAGCCAATGGCAGGACAAGCTAACACATATTAAATATACAGAGAAAAATCACTAAAAACAGCATTTAATTTCCTTCAATGATGTATTTGTTAAGGGCTTTTTACTTTCATTTTGTAGGTGTAGGGCCAAGGTGGAAGTGCTGAATTTGCCTGATTTCTGTTAAACACTAAACATTTTTACTGTGCACCACAAGAACCCGTGTATCCCCCATCAAATACTGTAAACACTCAGAACAGGATGCTCTATGGGATAATGTCTTTTATAGGAAGAGCAAGGTGAGAAGTTGGTACCTTATTTCCAAACTATTTTTTAAAAAAGGCTGGAAATGCACAGGGAGAAATGTTTTAAGGAGATAACAATGCCTGGGAGGGAGGGGTGTCTTGAGGGTAAGAGTATTGAGTTCCACTGTTACTAACTATTCAGCAGAAAATTGCCCAAGATTGAACATGTCCTTTTATGGCAGTTGTAAGAGAGAAAATCCATCTCAGGAAAAAGGAACAGCTACCAGAGGAACTGATTTAGTACCAAGCAGTTTCGTCTTCCTGGGTTGCTTCTTTCTGAGCAAGCTACTTGTCCACCTCTAAACCCATCACTTACCACCACAAACAGTCTTCTCATTAGGGCTTGCACAATAAACACTGATGCTTAAATTTAATCAGACCTTTAAAAAATTACAAGGGCAGTTGGCTGAATTGCCACGTACAGTATGCTGATGCTGCACCATTAGTTAAAACCAAAGGTCACTGTTTTCTCTTTGTTGTCCGCTAATATGATTTTGAATATTACTGCTTTCAGCTAGTACTATTTACACTGGATGATTGGCTAGACTCATTAAAGTGAATGAATGCCAGGAGATGACATCATTTACATTTAATTGTCTTGTTTATCATCAAAGTCTATGCAGCCTTTTTAATAAAGGGCAAGGGACAATAAAGGCTATATTTTCATTCTCTGAGGAGCCTTTGACAAGTGTCTAGGATGCTGTTGACATTTATTGTTTGCAAATAAGATAATCAAATAATGCTTTGTTTTGCAATTATTTTTTTTCTTCCCAGTAAGTTGTAGTTTTTTATTACTGTTATTATTCCTGAGTGTTTGTAAGCGGTTACTTTCAGCTTTCTAGCAGACTTTTTCCAGGATTCATAACAACTGACACATGTTCAGCTTGCTCATATTGATCTTGCTTGCACTGTAAGAAGACACACTAATGCACCAACTTCACTGTTGCTAGAACAGGAGTTTAATCATAGGCATAAGGTATGGGCATTTGTGAAACAGGGCATTCCAGCTTCAAAAATCAGATGGTCAATATTTTATGGGAGAAAGGGGAGTGTGGGGGTGGTGTCCCTTTTTCTATCTATGATTTCTTGACAATACAAATTAAACATGCAACCCATCACTAATTTTAAATCCTTTTTTTTTTTTTCCATCCCATATGTGATTAAAATGCAAATGGTTTGATTGGCTGATATGGGCAGACTTCATATTTCTTCCTTATGTGACCTCACAGTAGAACTATGTCAGCTCTTGGCTGCCAAATCTCCTGCTCCAAAGCTTCCCCATTATGTCTGTCACAGTCCACTTTTTTTCTGTATTTTCTGCCCTCATACTGCAGGGTGCAGCTTTGCGAACTACTTTTTGCATTTACACATTCAGTTCAAAGTGTTTAACTTTATCCACAATAAACCCAAGCATGCCATTGCCATCTATGAATCCTACTCCTTAATCCTAATCTTTATTTGACTTTTAATTCTGTCTTCAATGAATTGCTCTGTGGTCAAAGATATGTCGGCCTCTTTCCCTTTCCATTCTGAGAAGGGAAGTGGCTGGCCTTCTTCAGAGCAGGTCTGTGGAGTGTTTTGCTTTTTAATACACTGTGTGCCTTGCTACCTGTTCATGCAAATACTTGTTTGGTGAGGGAAGCTGGTATTAAAGACATTAGAAAGAAAGAAAAAAATGGAGATATAAAAGTTTCAAAATTATTCAGACAATGACACCTAAGGCAGACTCTGGGTTTATGTGATGTCTATGCTCAAGATAGCAATAAAGGATGGAGTCTGCCTAGCACTAATCTTTCAGGAGTGGGGAAGTGGGTCCTTCTCATCATCAGCTGTGTAATGACTTGGAGTCCAGAAGCCAGTCTGAACTACTTGTGGCTGTCTTTGACTTAGATGTGTTAAGAGATATCTTGAGTCCATCTTAGGCTTCCACAGTCGGTATATTGGATAAAAGTAGTAAATCCTTTGGATCCTTTCCAAACTTCTCAAGGATTTTCTTTTAACTTCTGATATAAAGCAGGAAGAGTTTTCTTTCTTCTTAAAAAATAAAAAAATAAAAATTAGAAAAGTGAAAAAGATCTGTGTGCTTAGGAGCGAATATTTAAGTCTCTGAAAGGGACCAGTTCATGATTGTTTTGTGCACTTCTATCTACAGGCTTCACCAGTTTTGCTGAGAAGCCCAAGGCAGCAATAGAAATATAGCTGCTGCTTATATTCATGCCTGTATTTAATGTAGGTGAGAATGTACTGATGCACTGCTCACCTTTGGAGTATAAATGATGTTTTCTATTCAATATCCAATAAACACTTTGGACTTGATTGTCGGCTCTGATTTTATACGGATGTAGCTTCAGTGGAATTGCACTGACTTAGATTCACAAATCATAGAATGAATCATAGAATAGTTTGGCTTGGAAGGGACCTTAAAGCTCATCTAGTTCAAGCCCTCCTGCCATAAGCAGGGACACCTTTCACTTGACCAGCTTGCTCTAAGCCCCGCCCAACCTAGCCTTGAACACTTTCAGGGATGGGGCATTCATAAGTTCTCTGGACAATCAGTTACAGTGCCTCACCATCATCATAGCAAAGACTTTTTTCATGTCCACGAGTCCATCTGACAGAGCAAACATAAATTCTTTCATTTGCAGCCAGACTAGTGTACATTGACAGGCATATATTTGTATAAATTTCATTTCCTCTTGAAGAAACAAAACACCCCTCACAAAAATTATTGTGCTGTTCATAAATGGTGAGTAAAACTAATTGCCAGAGTACCAAAGAGCTACTTCCAATGGGCCCCTATGTTTCAGGTGATCTTAAAATAGCTCACCATTTCTTATCTGGTATTATGAAACAGAAGCAAGAAAACCAAGCAGAGTACTGCTTTACTTCTGTCTAATTACTCTGGCAGACAAAGGTGTGAAATGATTATCCAGTAACATATGGGCTTAAGCTTGGAGAAGTTCCCAGTGAGAATTCTTTTTATTCCAGGAATATTTTATCATTTAGTTTAAGGGCGTTAACCCATGGGTGAACCCCTGCCTGCCACTCTATCACCTCTTTCTTGAGCTTACCAAACGTATTCCTAATCTTAGTCATGCTTTCTTCTGCTTACTTGCAAACAGTGTAAATAACCTCCTGGCCTGATGCTGATGACACTGGTGAGTGGAGGGTCATACTGCGATGTGGAGCCTGATCTTCACATGACAGCCATAAAACTGAGAATTTACTGTTTGGGTACAATAAGGGGGTTTAACAATGTGAATCATATCTGTCAGTATAATAATGAAAAGATGTCCCTTTCTTCCTTTGAGAAGCACATTTTTCAGTGCTGTATTACTACTGTTTCTACTTGAACACTGAAGCGGCATTTCAACTTCCTAAATATAGGCAGCGTAGGAAGACACACCCACACAAGCACCATTTTTCTACTTCTGCTTTAGTCACAGCATTGCCCAGGTGGCTATGTTTTGCTTATATTTGAGATGACTTAAATACTGGCATTAAAAAAACAAACAAACAAGTTTGTATTCTCTTCATCCAGCTAGTAAAGACCACAAACAAGAATTGCATCATTTGGTGTAATTATGTCCAACTTTGCATAATCATTCATTTAATCCCCTAGTACCCTGCTTGTGCTTACTGAAACTCTGTAGCCAGCAGATAACAATGTTTAGAGTGAAAAGACTGGTAGAGGTTTCAGTTTTCGAACATGGGAAACTTAATCTCTAATCTGGATGCTCCAAATTGCCACTTAGACATGTTAATGTCAATTCTATGCACCTAAGTGCCAATTTGAGTGTCCAAATGCATGACTTGGACATCATATTAAGGCACCCATTGGGTTATATTGCTTGTTTTATCTATCTGAGTGCACATTATGCGCTGTAAGCAATTATGCTGTGTTCCATATAAGTAAATCAATTCATTCAAGTAGCTTTCTAGAAGAAAGTGATTTCAGCATAGCAGAATATATTAAAAACAAGTAGCTGGTCATGTGTCAGTGTCACACTCACCTAGATGTCCCCTTCACTCCCCATCAGCACCACATAATTTGCCAGTGCCTGAGAGCCTCAATTTACTGTAATTTCTGAAAAGTATATTAATCTGAGCACTGCCTTTTGGGAAGCCTGCTCCTGCTGTTGTATTGCAGTCTGGCTACTGTGATCCCTGAGCTCAGCAGATTATTTGGGGCTTTCATGAGCAGACAAGGTGAGAACTGAGCCATGACTCTGACAGCCCGGAAGCCAGGGCTGTTCGGGAATCCAGGCACTGCTTGCCCTACCCATTCCAAGGCACTAATGGATTCCTTAAAATAGGATTCTGGGTGTCATTGTGTCTGTCCTCCCCTTCAAAACAGTGTTTAAGTAGCCGTGAGAAAATGAGACTAAATAATACCCACCATGCTTTTCTCCAACCAAGATGCCTTCAAATGTGGTGGACAGAGAGGCACAGGCAGAGACCACTTTAACCCCAGCCTTTTCTGAGCAACAATGTCTAATATCTCTTTCACATTACAGAAGAGATTGTAAAATGAGGTGTAATTTGCAGCTTGAAGAGGGTGAGGAAAATGGCAGCCAGAAACTGGCAGTGCATTCTCTTTTCAGGCAAGAGCTGTGCAGCGTGTTACCTGTGTATTTTCTTCACTCTTTACCTGACCAAAATGACCTCTTTAACATTTTTGAGGAAAGAAAAGAAGCACTGGAAATTACTGCTGAAACGGCTCATACAGTTTGTCTGGGTATTTACTTGAGTTTTAATAGGCATTTTCTTTGTCTCAGTTGGTTTCTGTAGGCATACCATTGTTAAAGCTCTGTTCACACAGGCATCCTCACAAAGAGGAACGACATGGTAAATGACAAATATTACCATTGCTGCTTTCAGTACAGGGACGCTTCTTTCAGTGATGCAAACCCTCACACCTTTGCAAGGAAACTGCCTCAGCTCCTGCAACCATGGGGCATAAATGTCTTTAGCGCAGGCAATACCTTACAACCTCTTCCTGGGCAGGTAGGCTTGAAAGGCTTTCTGGAAAGGCTTTGCTGCACGCAAAGAATTGTTGTCAATGGCTCAATGTCCAGCTGGAGACCAGTAACAAGTGGTGTCCCTCAGGGATCAGTGTTGGGACCGGTCTTGTT
>WYDI02005761.1:0-10967 GCA_009867235.2 Psittacus erithacus
GGGAAGGACAGGTTGTGGGGGGAAAACAAGCAGGCTACATGCTTTTCTAATTTACGACTAAGCTTAAACCACGACAGGAACGAAGAAGTGCTGACCTCTTTACAAGATCTGTCTAGTGAAATGTAAGTGATAAAACAGGAAATAATCTCCACTGAAAAAATCCCACACTGAAAGGGATATGCTTTTCTGAAATGTGGCCCCAACTACAGGGACATTTAGGAAGCAAAGCCAGTGAATCCGAATTGCCCCTGGATGCGTTATGAAATGTGTTTGGACACCTTGAGCTGTTTGGTTGGGGTTTTTTTCTTTCTTCTTAGGTAACTGCTTTTGGTTTGAGGGGTTTATTTCTGCAGAATCATGCCCTGCTTACACTTGTCACAGGCATTTGAGATAGAACCTCTTTAAGTAAGGCAGGAATGGGCTTGCTGGGAAGATCATCTGAAAGGCCTATAAACCTGACACTCAGTACCTAGGAATACTTACTCCTCCTATGTATGAATAGACAAAAATGAGCACTTCCAGAGGATCATTCACCTCTTACGCTGCATGTCTCTCTGCACTTGTCATACAGGTGATTACAGGTAACCCAAGTGCTTCACTGGAAAGTTCACAGGTAGTTGGGCTGAATCTGAATCAAACAACAGCTCTACTGCCATTCGGAATATGTACTAATAGAGCTCTGCAAGGAACAGAACAACTAAAGAAATCAATAGTTACTGGGTGATGTACAGAGAAATAGAAGATATTCCTTTTTATTGTCTGGTTATTCATAGGAGCTATAGCTGTCTTGTGTATCTAATTCTTTAAAGAATATTTTTATTTTTAATGGTAAATACCTGCTAGTGTGTTTTGGCAGATGTGCCTTGCTTTTTGGATCTAAAAAACAAATATTCTTTAGTCTCATACGGCAAAATCTTTGTGCTTGTATTTGATTATTGTTATATCTCAACACATATTAACACAATCAGATTTTCTCTATATTTCAAAATACTAACATTTAACCCCCATGTTAAAAAAGTTAAATGAAAAAAATCATACACAAGGAGTTGCTGCTTATCTCTTAGATTGATCATCAAACAGAAACCCAAGCAAAACACAAATGACTGAACTTGCATCCTATGTTTAATGGATGTAGAGGCTGATGTGAAAGCTGCTGTAAATACCCATTCACGAAATCCTCCTCTAAAGTCAGAGGCAATGCAGTTTGTCATATCTTGAAAGAGAAGTTAAGTATTCCTCCCAGTGGTTCAGACATTGAACTCTTGACAGGGATTCATAAGAACAGGATATAAAACTCATTTAAATCAGTGGGTACTTCACCTGTATCTGAACAGCAGGATTAGGAGAACAGAAAAAAAATATGCAATAAGACAGAGAGAATTGTTCAAGGAAAGCCAATGTTAGAAAACACTGACACTCTGCTATTAGCTGCTAATTTGAAAAGGGGCTTTTAAACTGAAATATCGCTGTGTGGAGGAGTTTTCTAATAGCCATCTTCAAACTGCAATGGGTAGGCAGCTAATTCTCCATGTAATATTATCTGAGATGTGGAGGATCCTGATATGACATAGAAGCACAAAAGACAGCACATGACTGCAGTATTAGTTTCAGTAAGTTCAGTCCCATCTACAGACAATACATTAAGTAATGAGTTCTAGCAGTCCCGTCAAAATGCTTGTGCCATTTCCCTACCTAAATGTTTTATATATTAAAGTATCACTATGACCCAAACAGTGAAATTACAACTAGAAAGCATGGGTTTCTGTTTAGTGCCTAACACTTCACTGGCTGGAGCCTGTAGCATAAAAAAAGGGAGGACTAAACTGAGTTAATTATAAAATATATTTTTATCTTGTGTTTTCTGATTTTTGTCAACAAACCAAGTATGTAGCAGAGCTATGTGACTTCCTGGATATGCCTAACAGCCTCTATAGATTTCCAAGCAATATTCTGTGTGAAAAATCCAAGAAACACATTTTCTAGTTACAATACCTAGAGATAAACTAACACTTTCCACTTAAAGTCAGAGAAGGAAAAGTGTTTTGTTAATATTTGTGCTATCAATACCATTAAGAGGCGTTTATAAATAACAATGGGCATCTGAAAAGACTGCCTCCTATCTCAGGATGTTTTTAAGGCAGTAGATTCTAAATGATAAGGAAAGAAATGCAAGTAGAGAAAAAGAACTTTATAAATGACAAATTATGTTAATTTAATGATAGAAGTTTCAAAAAGAAGCCAGAACAAACAAGATGAAGATTTTACTTTTATATGTGCTCCAAGTTTGTCTTTAATACTAAAGAACATATGGAGCACAGTGTGCAACTGTATAGGCAACTTCATCACATACTACTGTAATCCTTTTAAATGGAAAAGCACAAATAACACAGCAACGTTTGTTTACCTTTGTTCTCTGTTTTCAAAACATCTGAAATATTCCTAAGGAATCAATCTAGCTGCTTGGGCCAGTTTGAGCAAAAAATAATTTAAGACTTCTGAAAATGTTAATAAAGCTGCTAAAATTTATTTTGTTAATTGCTGGAATAATCAATAACTAATTTTCATTCTAAACTAGGTCATTCATGTGCCTTAAATAACCCAACGGAAGATCATTTACATCTCAATAACAACCCTTAGCAATGTCATGTCATCAAAATCCAAACTAAATCTCAATAATGTAGGTTAGTGACCAGTAAAGGACTTATTACCTGGGTCAAGTCCTTGGGGGAAGTGGTGGGCCAACTGGTGAAAGCCTTGTTTGTGTGTGGCTTTTACTCCAAAATATGAGCATAGCATCCCATAGGAATGATCCCATTATTTGGTACTATGTCATTTTCTAAATGATTATACATTACACCTATTTTAGAAGCCTGTAGCAGATTCGTAATATGCAGGTCAAGCAAGCATAACAAAACAAAACAACAACCCCCCCAAAAAAAGCCAAAACAGACATCAGAGTAATATGTAGTATAGAGCTTTAAAAATAAACAAATAAATATGGTTTTGAAAGCTTACTTGTAGTTTCACCTTGCTTTCATTAAAATATTTCTGTGTACGATGGTAATTAGCAGAAATGGGAAGCAGAAGTATATTAGCCTTATGTACTAGCTAGGAATAGAGAAAGGCATAACTATTTTAAGATGTATTTTTAACAATGCTTTTGTGATACCAACAGACTTGCTGATGATATTGAAATTTTTATGTTAATTAAACAACCCCTAACCACTCAGTACATCTCAGATATATACACTTTGTAATTACCTCCATTATTGAAATAGCTAGTTTGATTTATCCTTGCCACAGTAACATTCTAGCTTCTGTTATTTTTGTCTTTAGAAAAACATAGGTCCCACTGAGGGAATATAAAACTATTACTGTAAATTAAATATTAAAGCTAACTTATTTTTGCATAAGAACACTGTCAAATAATGGTGATAACTGCTCCTAAGAAATGAACTTCTTTTTGCCTTTTTTGGAACACAAATTAAAATCTAATTTTCAGTTCTTTTGTAAATTTCATGTAGCTAGCATGTATAGTTTTACTGATGGCAGTAGCTTAACAGGGGGCTATTATAGTCTTAGCTTAGAGCTTAAGAAGTACAACATTTGTTGAAGAGCTAGGCCTTTTAGTCTAGAATGGATTATCACTTGATCCTTCCTTAAGCATTTTTATACAGGAGTGCATTATCCTTGGAGCCACCCTGGGCTCCATGCCTCATTAACCTGGGTGTTAGATAAATCAAAGGCAGCCTCAGAGACAAAGATAAGCAAACTGCAGGCCAGCAAGATGATGATGTATGGATCCAGGAGGCTAATAGGAAAGTATTGACAGGAAAATGGTGTGCTTATCCTGCAATCACTGCATATTGCAATGAGAGCTCCCAAAAGCAGATGGGATACACTTCAGGGAATGCAGGAGTAGGAGATTGTTAGGCAGAAATGGATCCCCACATCTTAAATTCCAACAAGAACTTTCTTTGCGGCTGCACTTCAAGCGCAGCAGAGAGGTTAGTACCTAGTCAATGGCAAACTCTAAAAAGTGAATTCATGGTAAGGGTAAACATTATTATTATTTTAAGATTGTAATATAACCACCAAAGATGAGTTTCGCATATGTCAACCATTAAAATAAACACACTTTGCAGAGACAATACACAGAACAACAATTTTGTATGCTCAGAAAAAACATTTAGCGCTAAGAATACCCTATAAAGCCTTCTGCAGAAAACAGTGTCAGCTGTTACTAGCTTTCCAATGAGGAAGGCGGTGTCATCAACAACAATTTTTGCAAAATGGGATACTTTTTGTGATTTCCCCTTGTCCTTGTTTTCTCTTCAGTTCCAGGTGTAGCATTTTCCAGAGGATGGAAGCCTTAGCCACAAATCACCCCTTAGGTCCACTTCCACTATTTGGAAACAATGAAAAGTGCTCCAAGTATTGCAAGACCTGCTGCTGGTTTTCTGGAGCTTCTTTTCCAAGACTCAGTTCACTAGATTGATTTTAGAAGGATTTATTTATTTGTTTGCTTAAAGCACAGATTAAAAAAATAGCTAAACTAAGGGAGAGAGCCTCAGAAAATTTTGGATCAATCTCAGTGTGACTGTACAGCTCCTAGAAGATAGAGATGGGTTTGACATGATTCATTCTCCCCTTTATTTCTGTTGACCATGGTGTTTTGTAAGACTATTTCAATAACTACTCTTTCAAAATAGTAATTGTCCTTCTAAGTCATTACCCCATCTTTAAACCGTAATTTACCATGTTGTCTTTTCCTTTCTGTACTTTGAATATCAGCCTACTAGTTTTAAATTAATAATCCCATTGACTCCACTGGGAGCAAGATCAAACACCAAGACTACATACTGAATGCAATTGGTCTTATTTTTCCCCAGTGCTGTGACTTACTGGGGAAAAAAGCCAGGATTAAGAGCACCCAGCAGTATTCTGAGAACAGTAAACAGCCTAAAATTTGAGTTAATGTACACCTGATAAACAAAATCTAAGACTATTGTACATACCCTCATCTAGTGAGCCAGACTTCTCAATGCCCAACAACAGCTAGTGCTCAAAAACATGAATGTGCTATGAAGGAAGGTGCTGTTTGCAGAGATCCTGTGTGTCTTGCTGCAGAAGTGGGAAGGGATATACGCATAAAATGGATCAGTTGATGGTAAGAAGGGATTCTTGGTATCACAGTTGGTACTGATAAGCAGCACACCTGAAGGAGGGTTCTCTCTTCTCTTCTACCACAGAGATGCTGATCATATCTCAGAACATATTCCTTCTGCGATTCTTGCTTTTTCAGTAGGCATCTTGAACAGAAGTATGGTCACTGTAGGTGAACGGGTGGGGAGATGGGCACCTCTGAGATTACCAATTCCTTGTTTCAGGCTGCTCACCTCAACATGTGTGGGGCTTCATGCACTGAGGTGCTTAACAAATGGAAATTTAGCAGGTGAGAGAGCCTATTAATTCAGTATGTTCTATATGTAATACCACAATATTGTATGAATTCAGGTTTGCACTTGGCACTCCTAGGTGGAACCTCAGGGTTATGGAACCTTATATATTTCTCCTTTGGCATGTTGCAGTAGTTTCCCTTCCTCTATATCCATCTTTTGTTTTTTCTGCCTTCCCATATCCTATATCCAGGACCTCTTCTAAAATCCTACCTGGCTTCATAGACTAGTACCTCCTCCTCACTCATAATCTAGGATAAACTATTCCTTTCTCTTTTCATACAATCACTAAGGAAGAGGATTGGAACAAATGTGAGCAAGCTTCTCCATGCTTGCTTAGATGGCATCATGGGCAGAGAAATAAAATAGAAAAGCTTTATTAATGGGCTCAGAGTGCCCTGTAGAGACAAAGCTTGCCTGTGTGCCTGAGTGCCTATAGGACCTAGAGCCCCTATAGACCTACAGAGAGCCCTTAGCACTGACCTCAAACATCTGTCTCCTTGCTCAGCAATTCTGTCATGTCCAACATATCTCTACTAAGCAAGTATAAAGGAAGAAACCCATGGGTTTATAATTTGGCTGAGTGAGGGGAGGTTTGAATAGGGATGGTGAAAAAGCCTTATCTATATTTTCAGCAACATCTCTCTTTTCTAAGATGCTAGACCTTTTAAGTGAAAGGTTGCATAAATATAATTGCTAGTGAAATATTATATTTTTATCATCTTAGTCCTGAAAATGCTGAACAGTCTTTGCTGATTATTTTTTTTTCTAAAACTATTTTGTTTCAGGCAAAAACATAGCATGTAAAATTAGAGCCAAATAGTCAAAGAGCAAGAGTAAAAATCAACTAAGAGTCTTACAAAGGAAAATAGCGCAGTACTTAACCTATATGTTCATGAGAGCTCCACCTTGAACTATTGTAAGTACTCTGCTTTGAAAGAACTATAGAGCTTTTAAAAAGACTTTCTTTTTACTTGGTTATTCTGAAACAATAGTTAAAGGAAATATGTATAAGTGCAGAATAGCTCTGAGCCACAACATCAAAAAAAGACATAAATAAATTATTTTGCAATTCTGAAGCTCTAAGGAGTAACATTCAAGTACCACGTAAATTTTACTTTTTCAGGTTCATCTTCCATCTGCTCTCTCGTTCCCACTTCTCTCCCACAGAATGCATAACTGTTAGATTGGTGCTGCGCACCAAACCCTGACTGTTTGGGGATTTCCTCCTCTATTCCGAAAATCCCTTTGAAATTTTCATCCAGAGGAATAGCAGATGTGGTTTCTGGTACATAATGTAGCTGCATTTTCTGTGTGACAAAGTGTTGTATAGTGCCTTCTATTAAGTTCAGACATTGCCAAATAGGACAAATCAAATTTTACAGAAATAGAGTATTGCAGATACAGCTACAAATATAGACACAGTAATAATTATGACTAGATATTAAAGGAGCTCAGGACACCACAGCTCCTATTGCTTTTCTCAGAGTCACTGGCTTCTAATCAGTTTTGGAAACCCAACCAATATCTATTAAGCTGATTAAGAAGTTATGTTCTTTAGAAAATCTGGCTTCGATGTGGACTCTAGTTATACATTTTTGAAAATACATTTCTTGAGCTTTGTGTTACAAATCATTATTATCCTAAGAATTAACATGATAACAAAATGTAATTTCATAAAATACAGTTAATGATACTATTACGTTAGGCAGTGCAATACTACAAATGCCCTCCTCTGGAGGGACACGGGGACCATTTGTATAAGTTAGATACATTTAGAAACTGAGCTGACCTTCAAATTTACCCAAGATGTTAAACTCACTTTATCATGTAAGCCCTAGAAAACCTCCAGTCAAGCCTTTACACTAGTGCTAGCAATGCAAATCACACCACTTTCAAAGGAACATACTTAATAAAATACAGCCTTATTTACCTACTTTTCAGTCAACACGAGTCAATTCCCTGACAGGTTTACTAAAATATCACTTACTTTTTGCTGTCATCACTGACAGCAAAAAGCTGGTAAGTGCATTTTGCTGCTCACCTGGTAACTAGACAATTTTACAAGGCTTGATTATACGTTACGTACATGAATGCATGGATGTATATGCGTTTCTAACAGTAAGCCTCAGTGTGAACAGGGCATTCTGAACACCTGAATAATAAACCAAAATAAAATAACCTAAGCACGTCCAGAATGCTGTGCCTTTTCCAGCCACCTCCCCACTTTCAATTTGTTTGTGCCGCTTTATCTGGTCTCTTATGTGATCCCAGGGAACAGCTTGATTAATGCCCACTCTAAGCAGTACAAGGACCAGTCACAGGCAGGTAGTTATTCAGAAGAGGTGCAGGTACTCAGCTTGCTGCCCAGTTTTCACGGTGCCTTTAACATCTCTCTTGGGGTCTGCCTGTTATCTGCCTGTCCCTGCGGCCGGCAGCTGTGCTTCCTGATGGCCTGATGGACTGGCTCATGTACCTGGGGACATAGGCAGGGTGCATCCATTACTCATTTGTGACAATAACCAATCGAGGAAGATGTAGAACTCAATTCTGGCAGAAAGACCTATAATGTTGGAGTCAGGAGGTTATCGCTGTGGGACCTGCACCTTGCTCCTTACCCCTCTTATCAAAAGCTTTACAGCCTCTGCTGGAGCAGCATCTTGTAAAGCTGAGGGCTGCAGATCTGGGGCCCAGATTAGCATGCATCTTACTAAATGCTACAACATTTAATTAAAAAGTAGATGTTTGTTAGTCAAATTGTTACTGGCTGAGAAGATGCTTTTGGTAAACAGAAGGCAAAAGCTAAAGACATGATAAAAGGAAATTGCTTGCCACAGAAGGAGGTGGCAAACAATTTTCTTATATCATGTCTTTGTAGAAAACAACGTGCTCCTCTCTTTTCTCATTTCATAGTGAAACTTTATAAAAGGGACAAATTGCCAGCACAATCCCAAATCTAAGCTATATGCCTGTTACTATAGGCGAGAATATATGATTCAGGACAGCATAGAGGCTTTAGCACTTGAAAAATGACAAGGAACATAGCTTTTGATAAAGCACAGCTATTGATTGATAGCTGTATAGTCATATTTAAATGTTCTGATAAAGATTCTGAGAAGTTAGTTAGAAAAACTCAGGAAAGATCATTAGAATATATGGAATGTAAGGAATGGAAAACTTGATGATTTAGAGCCTTTCTCTAAATATCTTGATCCTATTAACATCCAGGTAGACTTTTTAGGTGCCTTGATTGTTAAATCAACTCAAACTTATAAAAGACCTGATAGAAATAGTACTCATTTATCATTAATGCCTTAAATTATATTTAGGAAGCTCACTTAATCAGTCATATAGACCAGAGATTCTGACAGTGTGCTAGCAAACTGTGCCTGAACTGAAAATGGGAAGAAATAGATTAAAAAATGGTATTATCAAAGACAGAAAGTGCCGGCTTAGCTGTGTAAAACTATTAATTATAAAAATGCTGGTAAATGATGTCACCATTCACTAAAATACAGTATAAGAATTTAATTTTTTTCCTACAGAAGAATATAATCCTATTCACTTAGGGATAAATCATTAAACTGAATAAAAGCAGCATCCAAAAATAATCTGTAATAATATTTATTCTTTAGTAAACCTTCTTAGAAAACTTACAGCATATTTTTAAAATGGGATAACTCAGGAGGTTCAATTGCAGAAATCCAGGCATAAAACTGGCAATCTATTTTATGCCTCTATCTCCATTTACATCTACTTTCTTCAGGAAAGTACTCCTTGATATATGAATAGTATTTTAGCATATAATACTTACTAATATTGCTTAAGTATTCTTTCCTCTGTATTTTTCCCAAGTTTATTAACATATTTTAATCTTTTTTCAGCATTTCCAATGTGGACTTTAGCAAATATTAATAATTCAACATCAGCAAAAGCTCTGTAAATGTAGTGTAAGACTAGAGACAGCAGTAAAGAACCTTCCACTTCACAGTCTTGGAATAAAATCAGCCAAAGCAAAATTATACTGCCTCAGAAAAATAAAATCAGGAGAAGCAAGGCTTTGAGAAATATTTGAGGCAGGGAGGAATAAAAACATCCCTGAGATGGTGAAAGCCAAAGAGGAAAAGAAGAATAAATTAAAAACTGGAAATTAGCAGACCCAAACAAGAGCCTGGGTACTGAAAACCAGTATTTGCATGAACAGAGAGAAGCTTGCAAAAGAAAGAAAGATGAGAAAAGGAGATGGTCCCATAGTTATTGTGTGAACATTGCTACAGCTGAAGAGACAAGGCACCATGACGCTAAAACAGAAGAGAGACAAGACCTGCTAGCTCAAGAACCAGAGCATTTTCTTCCCCTCTGAAAGCACCATGCCAACCACTCTAACATATTGGGGGTTTGAAGAACCAGGAGAATTTTTCAGCAGGTTGCACTTAACTTAAAGAAGGAACATGGAGGAAGGAAATCAATCATTCCTGTTCCCAGCTGAGAATTCAAACCCCATTAGAGCATCAGAGATGCGCATAGCTAAAACAGCTACAGCTTGGCTGAGGATCTGAGGGCTTAAGTGGGCAACCTGTCTTGTGGAAGAAGATTAAGGACACTTCCACCTTAATTTCACTTGTGAAACATTTAGACCCTCAAAATTTTGGGAAATTCTAAGTTACTAGAAAAACAACAAAGCCTATGGGCCTACCTGGGAAACAATGGATCCATACACCATAAAATTGTGTCTGGGTCATTGTGTGCATAGCTATTGTGTGGGCCCACCAGTGCAATACCTGGACATAATTCAGGGAACAGGACTGGCCAAACACTGCTCTCTTTACTTTGCGTCAGTCAGGCCACTGTGTATGGGGGGAACTAATTGTGCCATGCCACTTGCTCAGAGGATCGGAGAATAGTCCCTGGGCCACTGAGCTTACTAATGTCAACATAGACTCTGACTGCCTCATCTCTAAAGCTGCTGTAGTTTAAAAGACAACATGCACACATAGTACAGAGCAAAGATCACAGAATTATAGAATTATTTAGGTTGTAAAAGACCTTTAAAATCACCAAATCCAGCTGTTAGCCTAATACTGCAAAACCTACCACCACTGCACTATGTACCTAAGCATCACATCTACACATCTTTTAAATACTTCCAGGGATGGGGAGTCAACCACTTCCCTGAGAAGCCTCTTCTAATGCTTGATAAACCTTTCATTAGAGAAATATTTCCTAATATCCAATCTAAACCTCCCCTGGCACAACTTGAGGCTGTTTCCTGTCTTTCTATCAATTGTTACCTGGGAGAAGAGACTGATACCCAACTTGCTACAGCATCCTTTCAGGTAGCCCTAGAGAGCAATAACGTCTCACTTGAGCCTTTTGTCCAACTCTCCTGGGTTCAGCAGTAGCAGTCATTTCTCTCCTTCATAGTAGCTGATGCAGTGCTGTGTTTTTGACTTTTGGCCTGGGAACAGCGCTGATAACACTGATGTTTTTAGCTGCTGCTCAGTAATG
>WYDI02005765.1:0-34384 GCA_009867235.2 Psittacus erithacus
TCCCCTCCTCCCAGGGCAGAGCATGAGGCTCAGAAAGTCCTTGGTCAGTCTAAACATTCTAAGCAGTAGCTAAAAAAATGTTGGTATTATCATCACTGTTCCAAGACTGAAAGTCAAAACCACAGCACTGCACCAGTCACTAAGAAGGAGAAAAATGGCTGCTACTGCTGAAACCCGGGACAGTCCTGAAAAAAGGTGCATGTTTCTGTCTTTTGTTCAAGACTTCCCTGATGAAAGTACAGATAAAATAAACCCATATATATATGTATGAAGGCAATCTTCTCCCCCAGCCTTGACCCCTCGAATTTACGCATATATGTTGAGATCTGAAAATGTACTTTGATGTATTATTAAGCCATTTATGCAGGAAAAGAAGATGTTAGTTGCAGTCTGTCGGCACTGACAATACAACAGTTCATAGCTGGTGAAGCATTATATTCTTCTCAATAGTGCAATAATAGTACAACATCATGCCCTGTTGTGTACAGGCTTGTTTTCCTTGCAATTTAGTTAGAAGATCAGGGAGTTCTATCCCATATATAGTATTTCTTATGTACCATGTATTACACTGGAAAAAATACATGCAATTAAATGTTCAGTGGATTTTCTTTATAAACAACATTTATTTATATTATTACAAAAAGTATTTATTTGATGTTTGGTTTAGATTACTCATTTTGTAGCAGAGAACTCGTATCTTGCAGGGCAAAATCCTGACTAGTCTTCCAAATGCACCTTAATCTATGTATCAGCTGTCTTTTGATTTTTCCACTGGTATGTAGAGTGGAAGAAGACAGAAAATACTTTACGGAATCATGCAATCATCAAATGGTTTGGGTTGGAAGGAATCTGTCATGGTTTAAGCCCAGCTGGTAACTCAGCACCACACAGCCACTGGCTTACCACACCGCTTCCTCTCCTCTCTGAGCAGGCTGGAGAGGAAAACTTAAAGAATATAAACCCCATGGACTGAGAAAAGAACAGTTAAATAATTAAAGTATATAAAAAGCTACTACTACTACTACTACCACCAATAATTATAATAAGGGAAATAACAAGGGGAGAGAATATGAAACTAAAAAGGGAAAGGAAAAAAAAACAACCAACAAAACAATAAATAAACCCAAACAACAAACCCAAGTGATGCTCAGCACAGTTGCTCACCACTCACTGACCAATACTCAGCCCGATCCAAGTAGCAATCTGGGGAGGAACTCCCTCAGTTTATATACTGGGCATGACATGCTGTGGTATGGAATACCCGTTTGACTACTTTGGGTCAGATGTCCTGTCTCTGCTTCCTCCCAGCTTCTTGTGTCCCTTCTCATTGGCAGAGCATGAGAGACTGAAAATTCTTTGATCAGGGTAAGTGCTCCTGAGCAACAGCTAAAACATTGGTGTGTTATCAACATGGTTCTCAGACTAAAGCCGAAACACAGCACTGCATCGGCTACTGGGAAGGAGAAAAATAACTGTTACAGCTGAACACAAGGCAGAATATTAAAGATCATCCTGTTCCAACACCCCTGACAAGGGCAGGGACACCTTCCACTAGACCAGGTTGCTCAAAGTCCCATCCAACCTGGCCTTGAACACTTTCAGGGATGGGGCAGCCACACCTTCTCTAGGCAACCTGTTTCAGTCTCATCACCTTCACAGAAAGATCTTCTTCCTTGTATCTAACCTAAATTTACTCTCTTTCAGTTTAAAGCCATTCCCACCTCATTCTATCCCTACAGGCCCTTGCCAGAAGTCTCTCTCCAGTTTTCCTATAGGCCCTTTTAGGTACTGGAAGGCTGCTCTAAGATCTCTCTGGAGCTTTCTCTTCTTCAGGCTGGACAACCCCAACTCTCTCATCCTGTCTTCATAGGAGAGGTGATCCAGTCCTCTGATCATCTTTGTGGCCCTCCTCTGGACTTGCTTCAACAGGTTCGTGTACTACTTATGCTGTGGACCCCAGAGGTGAACATAGTGCTCCAGGTTGGGTCTCATAACAGCAGAGCAGAGCAGACGGGCAGAATCACCTCTCTTGACCTGCTGGTCATGCTTCTTTTGATGTAGCCAAGCATATAGTTGGCTTTCTAGGCTGCAAGTGCGCACTGCTGGGTCATGCTGAGCTTCTCATCAGCCTACACTTCCAAGTCCTTCTCCTCAGGGCTGCTCTCATTTTTTTCTATTACAAGCTTTGATGGCAATGAACTCTTGTTTCACATCGATATACTGTGCGTTTAGAGTTTACTTAGGAAATTATCTTATCAGTAGATTTTGTTATTTATTTAGGAAAAACTCCTTATATTTTTTCTTCCAATAACCCTTGTTTTGATCACTTGTCAAAATCAATACTAACTGAATGAAAAGCTGTATAGCTCATCTAGGTTTCTTGCTGTGATTTTGGCTGCAATTTGGCTTTGGTTCTTTTTTTTTTTTTTTTTTTGGAGCTGCTTTTTTTTTCTTGCTGTGAGAATATGAGACAGCCACCAGGTATTTGCTAATCCCTTCATTTTGGCTTAAAAAACAGACCACTTTTGGCTGTTATTTTCTGAGCTTAAATGACGATCTCCATGAGCAGAAACAGTGACTCTTCATTTTAAGAAAAAGGAAAGCTGAAGAAGAATCTCTCTGTGCTTGCTTGTGGCACAGACTTACAGAACCACACTTAAGTGTAAGTGCTGTGATTTTACAGGTACCATTTCATAGAGAGTGGATCCCTGTCCTTAGACATGTGACTGATCATAAAGCTTTTAGACAGACTGGGTGAAAGTAAAACTCTTCCTTAAAGAATTTAGAATTACTTCTACTAAATACACAGATGTAAAGCCCTGTATTCAGTGGTGAAAATTCAAGTGTGATAGCCACCATGTGACATACCAACTGAACAGATTAATTTAATACAGGGAAGCAGATTATAAACCCCCAAAAGATTTCTTTTGTCTTATAAGACAACCAACACATAATAAATCTGTGAGAAAGAACACATCCTGACCTCCTTTAAGTTAAGATGAAACAAGAAACACAATAAAGATTATAAAATGAAATAATCTTAAATAAAGAAAAAAAAACCCTCAATAGTTATTTAGCAGAGTGGTATCTGGTAATTAATCATGCCAACATGTCCTAACTGGTCATGTTTTACTGACACTAATGTGATGATCGCTTACAAATGAAAATATTTTATGAAGGTAATTTGGCAATATATTCTAACATTTGTAACATTGCTGGAGATGAGAATTAAATCTGTGCGTATTAAAATTAGAAAGCAGTAGCATGTTTGACAGTTTGGTAGCCTAATTCTGTTTTACATTGGCCAATTTGGAAAAACATGAAGAAAATGTATACTTCCAACATGACAAATGCCAATTTCCAATAGCTCATCTTCAACTGCCACATTTATTATTAATATATATATATGCATGTTAATGTGGTCAACATAAATACATTGAGCTGTATTTGCATTTTAGAGATCAATAAATATTTATCAAAATTGTAGTCTTCTGTATTGTTTCAATGTTCAGAACATTGCTGTGCTTTGAAAAGTGTATGTATCTTGTTTCACAACTCTTTGTGTATCTAAATGACACTGTAAGAACCAAACTATGAAATTATTTTAAACAATATCTTGCAATGTCAGCCCTGGCTATCAGGGTCAGATTTGATTCTTTCCGTGAATAGTAGTTACTAAAGGTTTTGTAAGTTAAATATAGTCAGTGAATTATGTCTGGACAACCACATGAACTTCAAATTATGCTGTTGGTGACACTTGGAAAGTACTTTGCCTTCAGAGCATTTTGTCATGTAAGTGACTATAATTTAGGAAACAATTCTGTTGACAGTGCATTAGACAGAATAAAATTCAGAAATCTTTAGACTTTTAAAGTGCCAAAAAAAAAAGAGACTATGATATCTTGTTTTGGTTAATAAAGTAAGAAGAAACAGGCAAGAGATGTGATATTCAAAAATAGCACTTTTTGCATAATTAATTTACAGAATTAATTTAATCTCCCAAATTTTATGACATGTACTTAGTAACAGATGCTGTCTGCAAGAAGGCAAACTCTTAGTCCAGTTGGGGGTTTTCGCTGTTTATTTGAAATAATGTAGAATGTTACAAATTAACTTTGGTTGTTAATCTCTGGTTGTTAATCTGCATATATGTATACATAAATATGTATGTGTATATATGCACGTATTTATTATTCATCTTCATCTATATATATTTATCTTTATATTTATACTTATACAGCAAGTTATAGTTGATTATAGGAATTCCCTTTCCCAAAGCATTTTAGCTGAGACATGTTTTTGTGTCCTTTACTTCAGTGTTGAAAGTTCAAGGAGCTTGTATCTAGAAAAAAATCCCAGAAATCACCTTAGTGAGAGACTTATTTTAATTAATCTTGGTTCTCTTTCTTCCACTCTCATTTTCTGGTGTGACATTCTCTGTTTTCAAAGAAACATTCTGTCATGGTTTAAACCCAACTGGTAACTGAGAATCACACAGTCGTTTGCTCACCACCCTCTCATATTTCCCCCCAACCTGCTCTGGGCAGATGAGGAGAAGAATTGAAAGAATGTAAACCTCATGGGTTGATATAAGAACATTTTAATAACTAAAGTACAATATACGTATTGTACTTTACTACTAATACACTAATGCTTCACTGCTAAAACTACTACTACTACTACTACTAATGATAATAAGGGAAATAGCAAGGGGAGAGAATATAAAACTAAAAGGGGAAAGGAAAAACAACAATAAACACAAGTGATGCACAATGCTATTGCTCACCATCCACCAACTGATACCCAGCCCAACCTGAGCAGCAATCTGGGCCTTGCAGGTAATACTCCCCCTCCAGCTTATATACTGGGCATGACGTGCTGTGGTACGGAATATGCCTTTAGCTTCTTTGGTTCAGGTGTCCTGTCTGCTTTCTCATGGCTTCCTGCACCCTCCTCACTGCAGAGCGTGTGGGACTGAGAAGTCCTTGATCAGGATGAGCACTACTTAGGAACAACTAAAACACTGGTGTGTTCTCAAACTAAAGCCGAAACACAGACCTGCGCCAGCTGCTGGGAAGGAGAAAAATAACTGTTGCAGCTGAAACCAGGACACATTCCTTTCCTGGACACTTTTTAAGATGAGCTTCAAACTGATTGCTATTTTGACCTTTGACAAGGGCAATTTTCAACAATTGTCATTTTGTTCAATCCAAAATCTAACTTCAGTGAAAACTTTTCATGGTTTTTTATGTCACCATAAAGAATTATCTTATTTTTATAGTCCTTTCATCTTCCCTTATAGTTTCAACTGCAATCACATAGACATTACTAAACTGTCCTTGCAGACACACTGAGTGTCTGATTACTGCTGGTAAAGTGAAGAACTACTTGCCATCATGGATAGCCTTAGTTCGGCACTTCCTCTTCAGCCCACACCTCTCATTAGGAAAAGAAGACGGAAAAGCTAGCCAAAACTGAATTTACTAAAACAGAAAAGATTAATTCCCAGCCTGGAAGCTGTACTGTGCAGCCCATACACACTCATTGCTTGAGCACATACAATGCTGCAGGACCCCTTTCAAATTAGGATTCCAAGACTTGAGTTCAATAGGCTTTTGCCTGAATTTGTGCTGACCTCCCAGTGAGGAGAAGCACTCTAGTAAAATAAAAATTCCTCAGGTTAAGACAGGGTGAAGAAACAAGCATTTAGGTTCTGTAGTGAAATTCTCTAGATCTGAAAAAAACCAAACCCACAGATTGCTCACTGGATTAGCACTATGCATGCACCTTAATGCTGGACAATTTATGATAATACGAAAAATGCATTTAAAACAAAAACAGTTTGATAGCTTCTGTTTTATTTCAGTTGTATTAGAGAAAATGCCTTGTCTCTGTTACATTGAGCGCTGTTTCTATTGACTTTTAGATTATCTATACTAATTTTGGAATAGCATAGTTCCATTTGGAAAGGATCATCTATTCCAGGTGATATTTGTCAGCCTTGAAGTAAGTTATTTGGTTTTGGTTCCTTTAATAATCTGGTTTAATTTTATTGTTATTTTGATTTTTTTTCCCAGAAGTGTTGAAAGTGAAATTTTATAGAAAGAATTCAGGAATGGTTCTCTAATAAGCACTAAAAATACTTTAAAACTGAAAAACATTATTAGTGTGCTGAAAACAAAATAGAAGAATGTTCAATGTTTTCCTTAAAGACCCGGTTACTTTTTTTACCAATATAGTGCCATTTACTGCAATGTAAGATCACACTGATATCTCCTATAAACTTCAGAAAAAAAGAGTGGTATATAATGTATCTGAATTTCTTAAGGATCACATAAATAGCCACACAGCATGCAATTTTCAATTGATTTTCTTTCCACTTCCCATCTGACTCAGTTATTCTTGGGCCAAGTGCTGATTAACATGATTTCCAAAAGTACAATGTACGAAATTATAGCACTTTGCTAAAACAGCGATCAGTGTGCTGAAGGATACAAGCTGGCAGAAAGCAGTAATGGTAGGAATGAGAAAACATTTTGAAAATGGAACATGGTTTGGATTTGCTGTCATTGACTTCAGACTGTTACCTAAACAATGTAAAATTCTGCTGCAGGGATTGAGGCATCTGTCAAACCCAGACATTTTAAACAGACATTCAAAAGAACTGAAAATAATAGAGAAAAGTGGAAGACGAGCCTTCTTTTGTGATGCTTTGCTCCTGGGCTGCATCAAAAGGTGGCCAGCAGGTTGAGGGAGGCAATTCTTCCTGTCTACTCTGCTCTTATAGACAACACCTGGAGTACTGTGTCCAGCTCTGGAGCCCCAAACATTAAAAGAAGGCTGGAGCACCTCTCCCATGAAGACAGGTTGAGAGAGTTGGGCTTGTTCAGCCTGGAGAAGTCTTCAGAGAGACCTTAGAGCAGATTCCAGGGCCTAAAGGGGGCCTACAAGGAAGCGGCAAGGGACTTTTGACAAGGGCCTGTAGGGATAGGACAAGGGGGAATGGCTTTAAACTGAAAGAGGGTAAATTTAGATTAGATATAAGGAAGAACTCCTTTCCTGTGAGGGTACTGAAGTGCTGGCACAGGTTGTACAGAGAACCTGTGGCTGCTTCATCCCTGGAAGTGCTCAAGGCCGGGCTGGATAGGACTTTGAGCAAGCTGGTCTAGTGGAAGGTGTCCCTGCTCATGGCAAGGAGGTTAGAACAAGATGAGCTTTAAGGACCCTCTGAATCAAAAGCATCCTATGTTTCTGTTTTTTTCATATAAACAGGGCAAACTGCTTCAGTTGTGGAAATACAGAAAACTGAAAACTATATAAAAAATAGTAATTAGTTCTGAAAGGGATTGATATTTCTAACTTTGGAATGTAATTTTGGTGTTATAATTTATCATGAATTAAGCAGTCACTTACCCTAGTATGTACAGTAATAACAGCATACATCACAGTAGTCAGAGCTTGAAGTGTTTATTTTGATGGTTATGCATATGTAAGAGTTTATTGCCATTTTAACTTTTGGAAGAATAAGAATTCTCTGTCTGTAACATACTTAGGGCAGAAGCACACTGATTGTGCTTGGGTTTTAAGATTTAAAATTTTCAAAGTTAGTTTGAAGTTCAAATTTCAAACTCTCTACCCTCCTGGTAGCATGTCCTAGGGCTGCCTCCTGCAGGAGGTGTGGGATATACTTCCTGATCTCTGCCACTTCTGGTGAATGGCTAGCACTTCTCCTATTATGAATTCCAGTCAGGAAGAATTTCTGTTGCAGATCATAAAAGCTGTAGATTTGTTTTCATCTCCTTTTCATTGAAACAAAGCCAGCTAAAAATTAATTCCCTGTGCTACCAATGCCATTTCTCTATGGCATCTACTACAGTGGTTGGCATGGGTTTCTTCATTGCTCCAGTGGAAACACTCCTGAAAAAGAAATGTATAATTGCGATGTTCACATATGGCATCCATGTGCCACAGGTTTATACAAAATACAGGAAATACTGTGTAACTTAGACTTTTCATTTACTCAGATACATAAAACACTTCTATGTCTATAAATTATGGTTCAGCTACCCTAACTCAGAGCCAGGGGTTCAAGGAATACCGAACCCTTTTTGCTTGTCTTGCAAAGAGTAGTTCTTATAATTTCATCTTTCATTAAAAATGTCAACAAAACAAATGCATCTTTTGCACCTTTGGTACATGGCACATATGAAAAATGAACAGGTTGTTGCACGATTATATTGCACATAGGTAACAGCAAATTCTAAACACTAAACATCTGAAGCCATGAAAAAAGAGAAAAAATAAATATTGAAAAATTAGGAGTTTTCCTCAAAAGTATTGCTTATGCCACATTTATAAAGCAGAGGGAATACGATTTTTTTAAACCAGATTTCTCCAGGATTTAAATACCATGATTGTCTACACAAAAATACAATATAATAGTTAAATACATAGGAAAATATGTACATTATTTTATTTTTATCCATAAATGCATTTCTAAAACAAAACCATAAATGTACAAAGTAAACAACTGAGTCAAGCAACAAATAAGCTGCATAACGAACTGATCCAGTTGGATATGGTATCCTACCTCATCTACTATTTTGAATAATGGGATCTATTTTCTTAGAAACCGAATATTATAGTTGCAAAATGGAGAAAATTGTGATTCATAGTACTCACGGGCAGGGGACAATTAAAAATTAAAAAAAATAGACTTCTGAAGTTCAAAAGTTTATTAGATTAGGTGGCATGGAATAAGCAGACCAGAGAGCAAACAAAATTCACTCTAGAATTCCCCTAAAGACTATGAAAAAAGGTTCCTGGTGTAGTTTAAGTTCTGGTTTTGTCTCTTGTGCTACATGAAAGTTATTATAAAATTCAAATATTCATAATGATTGATTAAATATAACATATCTTAACCCTTTTCTCTATTTTTGCATTTTGAGAAATCTCGTAACTTTTCTATTAAAAAAGTAAATCACATGCTTCTGTGAAGAGGTGAAGATTTAGGATAACTTACATAAATACATACTAGAATATGAATATTGTTCTTTTATTGGTCACTGGGTTTTTTTTGCTTCAATATGAACCACTTGGACTCTGAAACAATGTGGTGGTTTAAGCCCTGCCATGCAGCCCACTCTCTCACTCCCCCGCTTCCTCCCTCAGCTCCCAGAGGAGGATGAGGAGGAGAATAAAGAAGAATACAACTCCCACAGGTTGAGATAAGGACAGTCTATTAACTAAGGTATAACACAAACCACTACTGCTACCATCAATAATAATAATGATAAAGGAAATAACAAGGGAAGAGAATACAATGGCTCACCATCAACCAATACCCAGCCCCACCCCAGCAGAGATCTAGCCCTTCCAGGTAACTGCCCGTTACCTCCTGGGCATGATGTGCTGTGGTATGGAATACCTCTTTGGTTAGTTTGGGTCAGGTGTCCTGTCTCTCCTTCCTCCCAGCCTCCCCTCGTCTCCCAGGGCAGAGCATGAGGCTCAGAAAGTCCTTGGTCAGTCTAAACATTCTAAGCAGCAGCTAGAAACATCGGTGTTATCAGCGCTGTTCCCAGACTGAAAGTCAAAAATACAGCACTGCACCAGCTACTAAGGAGAAAAATGACTGCTACTGCTGAACCCAGGACAGATACAATTTTCTACTTGATTCCTGTAATATCAGACAGGACCTCAGTTGTCTCATTTTTTAATGCTTGATTCCTGTGGTATCAAACAGCCCATTTTGATAATAAAGAAAATCACATATTAAATATTCAAAATACATTCATCTTTCAGACTGTGACTCATTTTGCCTCTCTAAGGCATCTGTTTTAGGGTGGGGTAAATTGTTGCCAGGGAAGCGTTTTTCTTTCAATCCTGAATATGGATGGGTTTCATCCATTCATCTTTCATCAGATACCTTGTTCAGATGGTGATGTTTCATAGCATGATTCTCACTGTAAAATGTCAGGTTTAATTTTTGGGCTTTTTAGTAAGCGTGAATTACTGGTGGTTTTCAGAAGCTAAAAGAGTATATTTTATGGATAAGCACTGTTTGGGGGTTGTAGGTGTGGTGTCAGAGTACACCCCATTATATTGTCTAAGGATTGAGACTTTCAGGGTTCCCTTGTAAGAAAAATGTACTGCTCTTCCCAGCTCCTGACATCTTGTCATCGTCCTTATTTTCTGTACTTTGGAATGACTAAATATTGGAGTGTCATGGGCAAACAAATTATTTTGCTTCTGAGTGGAGAAAAGTAATAATGAAGCAGCTATGGAGAGATCCCCACCATGAAGAGGTTATAGTTCAGCCTCAGATGTGACACAAAAAGAGAAGAAAATAAAAAAAGCGATGGAAATGTGTCAATAATTTTTATAAAGGATTATGCAATTAGCTGTCAGACATGCATACATTTTTGATTGTCAAGCGCATTAGACAGTTCCTTTAATGGAAAATTTTAGGAGAAAAGTTTTAGAAATAATTTGAAAGATGAAGGAATATAGTCTGTAAACAGGGATTCTGAAGATATTCCATGAATGTGAGACAGATGGAAAAACACCATGAAGCTAAAATGCTAGAAGGAAAGTAAAGCAGTGCTGAACTCATGTCCTTAGCACACAGAAGAAGGCAAGGTCAAAGTTATAGGTTAAGGCTAAGTAATTTGGGTTACTGAATGCTAAGAAAAAGGAATTTGAACTTGTTCTAACATAATAATATAGTTATGGATGATGTAATTGTAGCATCACACAAACTCTGGACTTGGCCGCAGTTTATGCTATAAATTACATTAGTATGTTCTGAATCTGTTGGCTGAGGTCGAAGATGAAGGTTAACTCTACGGCTCAGTTTTAATAAGTGGGTTTTCATCTATATAAAAAAACATCTTTGAGATAAAATTGTTAATGCTGATTGGCATTTAGGAATTTTTTGACATCTTTAGATATTTTATTGCCTATTTTCCTCACTTTGTGAGTTCATTATGGCAATAGATATGAATCACTATTTCCTGCCTCATGTAGAAAACGAAGAGCTAAAAAGTAAAACACGACTGGCCATTTTTCTGTTTTTCTCTTTTGTGCATTTTTAATTGCATCCATTTTCTCAACACCATTTTTTCTGCTCCAGTGAAAAAATCAGACAGCTTTTACTAATAAGTGAGAAGTAATTATGACCTACTGAGACTTGCTTGTTAGGTTTCTGACTTCTGCAGTATAGTGGTTCTTAAAGATCAAGATTTCCACCTTATAGTTCAATGTTTTATCCTTCAGTTGGGAAACTGAAATAAGTAAACTGTTTTGTAACAGCTGTATAAGACTTTCTGGTTTTCTTCATTTGCATCTCATTCTTAGCCTAGGGAAAGCAAGTGCAAAATCAGATTTCTTTGCTACTTAGTATTGTTTACCAATACACATCAGTGTATTTTCTTCAAGCATAATTTACCTAATGTAGTTGGAAATGTTTCTGGCTACTTTTAGAGCATTCCTAAAACACTCTGAAACAGTCATCTGTTTTACACATCTGAAAGTTTGAATGCATTTTACCACTGGTATGCCGCACCTTGACAGCATATTGGATGCTGCTATTTTATATCTGTGGGAGTGAGAAATGAAAATGCCAGTTTTATGACAACATGATGCATTGATTCTACACACATGAATATCATTAATGTCATACTCTGCCTTCTTGTCTTGTGCCAAGTTATGTTTTCAGCAAAAACATAATAGTGTAATTCGGAATATTTTTTACTTGAATCTTGCATGATTTCATTTTTTTTTTCTCCAAAATCGTAATAAAGTCTGAAGTAAGTGTTCAAAAATGAAAAATAATACTCAAGGGCATGTATGAGTATAATGGAAATTGTTTTCCATGCAGCATCAATGTGGAAACCATATGCATACAAAACAAATCAGAGTTTTCTTGATTGTTTGTTAATTTTTAAAAGATATGTAGATTTGTCAGTACCAAAAATCTGCCTACCAATGTTTTCTTTTTTTAGGAAAATATGCAGGTCCTTGTTGAATTTTAAAGTAGCATTGAGCTAGAAATATAGAACCATTGGAATAGGTTCTTGATCCTCTGTGTCCCATAGAAATGATTTAATCTTGGGGTTATTCCGTCATATAAAGCACCAGCACTATAGGGTGGAAGTTATCTCTCACTGGCCTCTGTTGTCCAACAATACATATATGTAGCAAAAGAAGATGCAAACCCTCTTGGGCAACACTCCATAGGAGACAAAGAAAGTCAAAGGACCAGGGGACGCTGCAGCAAGGATTTTAAAATTACTATTGAATCATCTGAGAATAAAACCTAGATAAGCCAGTGCTAAATATTCATACTATAAATATTTATATCTTTTTTCGTTAAATCAGAAAACATCAAAGTGATTTTTTTTGACATTTTGGACTGATATTTTCTATTCTTCTATTAAAAGTTTGCTACTTTCACTTTTTCATACATTTTTTTTTTTCAGAATAGGAAAATAGCTGATAAAATCTCTGCGGGATATAATTTCCCCTTTTCATTGAGCTCTAGTTGAATATTTCCAATACTAATAACAATGATAGTAATAGTTGATTCAAAGTAGATCTGTTTGTGATTTGTTGCATTTTTAGTATTCTGTTACTTAAGAAGCAAAGTTTTACATAAGAAGCTTCAGAATATCTTCATAGAATGTCTTTTGAGTTCCTAATTTTAGCAGTCTCTCATCTTCTAGGGCCTCATCAGCATTTTAAAACATCTAATTTTCTTCAAGCATAACAGAAATAACTAAAGCTGTGTCTAGTTGCATTTTGTCCAGAACTTTCAATATGCACAAGAGCAATTGACCAAATATTGCCAGATCATCTGAATAGTTTGGGAAATTGCAGGCTTGTCTATCTTATAACAACTTTCATTGACTAATTCTCATTAACTTTTGATTTTCAGACTGTCCATCCAATAGTCTGTTGATGAAGTTATCCTGGCATTTCCTAGGGCTTTGCTTCAATAAGAGATAATATAGAAAAAATGTCCTATTCAGGTCCAAATTGGACTGATTTTAAGGGAGTTTAGTACACAGGACATCCACCTATTTTTGAAGACTGAGCATTGGTGCAGACAAGGCTGCTGAACCAAAGGCCTTTTCTATGCTGTTTTCTAGTTTAATTTTGCAATATATCCTTTATTGTGAAAGCTAATTTTGTGAAAGTAGTCAAACTTCATAGTACTTGAGGTTCCTGGTTGCTGTGAAACTGAGCACTTGTGCGCAGTGTGAACATAGTGAAACAAGTGTTCTAATCTTCACAGTTCGTATATACTTCTGAGTTGTGAGTTAAGCATATTTATATCCAATTAATTTATCCATCTACACATACTTTATATATATATATTTAGGTTAAATTTACTGGATTTTTTATCTCACATTGATTTTTCAACACATAATATTTCATCTGGTCTTCTTAACTTGTGAATGAAGAAAACAATGAACAGAAGTAGCAATCACTACTTTATCCAAATGAATTGCCAAGAGTGAAAAACTACACAATACCTCAATAATAACATGAAACTGCATTTTTAAAATGGGAGAGTTTCTTATTTTTTTCAGAAAACATTTGGAGTCTGAGGTGTAGCTGTTATTTCTTAGAAATTCAGCTTCTGAAAAGTGTTGGTACCATTCAATAGGCCGTTACAAGAAGTGGTAAGTCAATGTGTGCATATACGCATTGTTAAGAAAATCCTATCTTTAATAATTGTCTATTTCAGTCTGTCAGTTAGTTTATGTCCAATTTCATAATTCTTGGAATTAATGTTTAACTTTCCAAGGTACCCTTGCACTTAATTTGAAAGGATAGTTTTTGCGTTTTACCTCTTCATTCTTTTTCATAAGTGGTAATTCTGAAATTTGCCTTCTAATTGAACTTACTAAAATAGAGATTGTCACAGTCTCAAGGTAATTTACCATGCATATATTCATATCCTCATATCCTCCTGTGCTTTTTTAGTGTCTGCCCTGATGTTTCTCAGTGTAGCTGCAGGTTGCAGTCTTCTTCTTTGTGCCCTACCACAGTGGTGGAAGTGAATCTCCTCTCAGGATTAAAGTTTTCACTGTGGAAACATTGGAATAGGATATGAAGAGTGCCAGATTGCTCTGATAGATCAATGAGCAGCATTGCACTGAAGAATCTCCCCTGTGCTGTAACTCGCAAGTTCTTAGATGTTATACTATATTGTTTCATGGGGGTGGAACTAGATGATCTTTAAGGTCCCTTCAAACCCAAACTATGATTCTATGATTAGCAAGTGGACAATGACAGATACTTGGCAATTTGGTGCTTGTCTAAAGCTCACACCTTCAGTTTACTATTTGTTACATGTTTGTTTATGATTTAAGGACAGTCCTTTGAAGCTAGATCCTGACGAAGCTTTAGGATCCTGCATTTAAGCAATGCAGCTCCTAATTTTTCTAGTGCACAGGCTGAGACCACAATTTTGAGACAGATAGAAAGCCATCCTGTATGGTGGAAGGGAGGACTTAATGAAGGAGCTGCTGAAGCCTTGTCACTGGAGAAAAAATGTAAGGTTCATATGGTAGGGAAGGAACTATTACTATGTAACCTCAGTTTGGATACTTCCGGCTTGGTGACAGAAACCTGAATTCCAGTTACCCCTCTGAAAGTCGCTTCTGTATTTTACATGAACACAAAATGATCATCACAAAATGAATTACCTTCATAACAAGAATGGAGGTGTGTCTTCCAGCTAAGCACCTACTGGGCTACAAAATCTACTTATTTTTGTCCACGCACATATTCTGCCTCACCCTATAAATTTACATGTTGTTGCACAAAGCTCATACATAACAAAAAACATGAGTAGTTTGTTTCTAACACTTGCCTGATCTTAGAGCTTGAGGTAATATGTTCCTCTGGAAGGTGGGAGAGATTGGTTTCAATCTTGGTGCGTACAATAGGTTATTATAATAAAGTGAGTGCACTATCTTCCAGCTCCTTGAAAATAAAGGGAACCTCTTATAGCTTGATTTTAAAGAAAGCAGTTGCTATTCTGTATCAGCAGCAGCCCTATCCTCTCTTATATACTCTGATTACTCTGATTGTGAAATATGAAGTAATGCTGTAATGTAGGTACTTTTTTTCCTGGCAAGTAGTTGTTGCAGATGTAGCTTTTCAATTTTTCTTGCTTCTGCTTAAACAAGGATAGCACAAGAATGCTCAGGAGTGGAAAAAGTAAGTGGAGTCTTGCAAAGAGATGCTGAAAGAGTGAGCGGTCTGAAGGGACAAATGAGTTTCCTAAGGGTTTTGAAGGAAATGTTGTGGGAAAGAACAGAGAATTCAGGTGGGTGTAGGAAATGTCATTTAGTTTTAGTGCCAGGAGAAAGGGAAAGCTGGAGAAAGAAGGAGTTAAAGCAGCCTTGCTATGCCTACAATTACACTCCTGATCAATTTCCTGAACTTTTCTTCTGCCACTGTTGGGGGGTAGGTGTGTGTGTGTAGGACAAGGGAAGCACAATCTGTGATGTGCTGAGCCTCCTCCTTGGATCCAATAGCTGCAAGAGCTGAGTGCTGTGTGAACTTGAAACACAGACTAGCTTTTCAGGCTGGAATAACTTAACCCTCTCTCCTCCGATGCTGGCTATGGAGGCAGTTGGCTGACCTGAGATGCTGCTTAGTTTGTCAACTGCCTTCCTACAGCTTTCCAGGTAGATCCCACTGTGGATGACGTTACTGAAAGTGCTCCTTAGTAACCTGTTTTGCCACCTGCAAAACAGAGACTCTTAGAACTTCCAAACTGAGTAATCTTCTGAGGAGGATAAATACAATGAAGTTTCAAAGGAATAAGAAATATTAATGAATGAGGGGGTGTCATGGTTTAAACCAAGCTGTAAATCAGCCATGCAGTCTCTCACTCACTTCCCCCCTTCCTCGCTCAGCTCCTGGAGGGATGGAGAGGAGAATCGAAAGAATGTAACTCCCACAGGTTCAGATAAGAACAGTCCAGTAACTAACGTATAACGCAAACCACTGCTGCTACCACCAATAATAACAATGACAAGGGAAATAACAAGGGAAGAGAATACAACCCCTCCCCACCAATCGATATCCCACCCGACCTGAGCAGTGATCTAGCCCTTCCAGGTGACTGCCCCCAGTTTACATCCTGGGCATGACGTGCTGTGGTATGGAATACCTCTTTGGTTAGTTTGGGTCAGGTGTCCTGTCTCTGTTTCCTCCCGGCTTCCCCTCCTCCCTGGCAGACCATGAGGCTCAGAAAGTCCTTGGTCAGACTGAACATTACTGAGCAGCAGCTAAAAACATCGGTGTTATCAGTGCTGTTCCCAGATCGAAAGTCAAAACCACAGCACTGCACCAGCTACTAAGAAGGAGAAAAGTGACTGCTACTGCTGAACCCCAGGACAGGGGGACATATGAATATGACAGAGAGAGGAGAGGGAAGTAGCTCCTCTTCTTTTTCTGGAGGAGAAGATTGTTGTGTAGTGCATCTGATGAAATTCAGCTTAAAATTAAAACTTTATATTTGGAAAGTATAAAAATACGTGTTTCAATTTCCTGTAGTTTCTCTCCTTCTGGTTTTCCATTAAGAGTTCAGAAAAATTGCAAGACATTCCCAAAGTGAGTTAAATCTTCATCATTCCTGCGAGCATTATGGCTGAAAACTGTTGGCTAGCTCTAAAGGGCACCTAACTCCTCACCCAATTAGCCTACCCTGATAGTTCCTTCACTGGAACACATACATTTTGGACATTGGCAATAGAGTGCTGAGTCTCTCCTGCATGTCTGTGCACTCTGCACAGAGTGAGAATGAGCTGTGCCTTTCAACAGCAGCTGTATCTGCTAACAGACCCTTATGCCAAGGAGTTTTTCCACACCATGTGACTCCTTTCTCTGTGGGATTCCATACGCAGAAAGTTGGATCAATTAAGAAATCAGTCTGTATCTTATCCAAAACTGGTATGAAGAACCTATGACAGTCTTGGGCAAAATCTGTGGCAAGCTATCAATATGCAAAATACCAAGCTATATCATTCTGCCTACTGTAACTGCCCTTAAATATGCTTTCAGAATGGAAAAGTTCAAAAATGCACTGCCAGTTTTTTCCTAATGGCAGTATTGCAGTTCCTGTAAGAGGGATGTATGTTGGTGTGGTTTTAATTTTTTTCTTTCCCCCACCCTCCTTTTGTGGGAAGAAATCATGGCATAGGCATTATATGGATCTTATGTGCCAAAATATATGCAGCACAGATTGGCTACAGAGTGTCCTAATTTTGCTTACAATCATCAATTCAAACTTCTTTCATTCTGCTTTTGACTACTGTCATCACAATTTTGTACTTACCACATTGTACCTCTCTAAGAGTGATAAGAAAGGTGCTGAAGTGCTTAGTTTGTGCCCTTTATGCCAGCAATGTTTCTTTTTTATATTGAATCCTTTTATATTGTTGGAAGAAAACAAGCAACACCTTTATTTCCTAAATATCTGTCTTCTTTACCCCCTCTGACCTTTTTGTCAGACCAAAAGTTCAGGGCTATAACTGTGATGTGAAGCATTTTGTGTCGTTCTTCCTCTTTTACTCTTGCTCTTTAGAGCATTCGGAAGAATTCTTTATGTCATACCCTGTGATCATTATTAGTGTTAGAGGCCAGCCAGAGTATTTTAATGCATCCAGGCTCACAGGTCAAGGTCTTGTCACTGGAGATGTGATGCCTGACAGGTAAATCATTCTGGAGTTGTAAACTGGAAATACTCTGTTTTACAGCTGTATCATGTCGCCACCTAGCTTTACTTATGGTCCCTTTTTCTCTTTTAAGATTTAGTATTTCAAAAGTCCTAAGTAATTCAGAGGACATTTTATCTTCAGGTTAGTATCTTCCTATCCATTAGCTATCTGCTTTTTAATCTTATACTAACAGCCACTCTATAACTTTTAACTTATTTGGCTGATTTTGCCAATCCTGAGTTCAGCTCATTCTCCGTTTGAAGAGACTGTACCTGCTGCAATTATTCCCATATGGAGTAGAAATTAATGATAAATTAACAGTAATCTCTCAAGGCTGCTCTTCTGAATTGCCTTTTTAAGAACAAAGAAGGAATGTGTACAGGCTACTATGAAAGAAACCACTGTTGCCTTAGACCACTTCTGTAAAAGTTCTCTACTAATATCTGCCTCTGTCTTTTCAGGTTGGATTAGTGTGGATATTAATGCACTTTGGAATTATAAAAAGACATAAATGTTGCATTTAAAAATGTATATATATATATTGCTAAATTGTTGAATAGAACTTACGAGAGCTGGCTCTGCTCTCTCCTTAATTGCTGTAATATAGTGACAGTCTCTTCAGATTACCATTTATATCCCATGGCAGATCAGCATTTTTGTAGAATGATCTCATCTTAATATTCAAATAACTTCAAGATGATCCAAAATTATGAAGATTGTAATATCTTACTATTTTTCATTACTGAATATTTTCTTAATAGCAGATGACCATTACACATAGAAAAAAAAAATCAAATGTGATTGGAAGACAGAATTATTTTCTACACTTTGACACTAAACTCAAACTTTTGTCCAATTTGAGAAACCTAAAAATTGAAGAATTAGTTTTATTGCCATTCAATTTTCCAGCGGCTGTGTTGGAAATAGTATGTTCCCAATCATTTTATATTATATTGTAATGTTATAAATGAATGGTGTAGTGAAGATGATTTGGATTTTTTTAACCACAGTAATTAAACCAATGTTCACAAAATGCACTAGGCAGATTTAAAACAATGGTGGTTTAATCATATATAGCATTCCTATATTTGGGATTTCTAGAGGATTTGCCTACTTTCCTCTTGTCTGTTTTAATTGTTACATAACTTTTGTGGTTTGCCCTACAGACTTCAAGGTCAGCTGCAGAGCAGGCAAATCATTGCTTTGCTTCTTTGCTTTTCTAGGATTATGTAAACAGACTTTTAGAAAATACACACACACACCCCCTTTTCCTTCTCACTCCAAGGGCTAACGGTTCAGCAGGTCATTTCTAGGGAGAATATTTCAGGGATGACTAATCACTAGACGTCTTTTGGAAAACCAGGAGAGTTAGAATAGCAAGAGCTCACACAAACCACTTCATTGCTTTGCTCAAGGAAATTTCTTAGCCTTTCTTCCCAGTATGTAAAAAGAGGAAGGGTTTTAATGCTTTACTCTCCTAGCCTCCTCAGGTGAAATCTAGACCTTGAAAAAATTAATAAGAATGTACTATACCTGCAAATTTAGGTTAGAAACTTAGAATTACTTCAGTTGGCTTTACATATAGAAATATCTAACCTCATAAATGGAATTGTCTTTTTTTGTTTCTGTAGACTTTGGTTTAGCACAAAATGAGGAAGGAGTGTTTAGTTCTTTCTGAAAGTCACTAAGAATCATCATTTCATCCCCAGTTCACCTACTGCACTATCAAAAGATAACATTTTTGCAGTGTTCAGAAGTAGAAATGATGATGTTTATGTTTGCAGCAAGTAACTTGGAGTAAGATGCTAACATTTAACACACTGTGTGAAAAAAAAGTTTTATCAGGTTACACAGCTGTACAAAACAAAAATAAAATGTGAATAAAAGATAAACATGTTAATCAGTAGGATTCTTTTAGGTTTATGAAGTTAGAAATATTGAATTATAATTATTTTAAGCAGCTGACAGCCCAGATTTTTTGAGGTGTAACGCACAAGAAATGGACTAGTCCTACCTGCTCATTTCTAGATACAAGGATGCACTCAAAACCATACAGCACAAACAGCTTACACAGGTAGTCTAATTCCAGCCTACCCAGATCAGAACAAACCAAGTTACCATTTTTCAGTTACTGAAGACTTGGCCGAGATTTACTCTTCAGGAATGGTACTTTCAAAGACAGCCTTTCAAATGCCTGCATTTGATTCTGCTGCAGGATTTACGTCACAGCTTGCACGTACCAAAGCAGTCAAAGATTATGTATTTTTAGGTGAGAACCAGTAACAACTAAAGAGAAAAACAACTCTCTAAATTTTGAATTAATTTTAAAGTTGTGCAATAATTTAGACTTCTTCTTATCAGTAACACGAAATCCTTTTTCTTATATTGTTTCATCAAACCACCTGACCAGTGTGTTGACTCTCATTACTTGATTATGTTAATAAAAAATATACATACACATTTTGAAAAACTGTCTTCAGTGCCAGGGGCAAATTGTTTATACTTACGAGCAATCATAGCATTTTTTTTCCCTCACTTGTAACCTTAACTAGGAACAATTCATTAATTTAGCATGTGGCTGATCTGAATTTATGACTGGAATTCTGAGGACAACAGAAAATACGAGGCATCCTCATCTAAACATGGTATTAATTAAAGTATCAGTCTGACAGAGGTCATAGGAGGAAACTCAAATGTGTGGGAATAGTGTTCTCCGATGTGACAGACAAATGCATACTTTTCTCCTCTATGTTGTATTTTTTGATTGAGTATAGATAGTTAAACTATCATAAAGTAACTACATGTTGTAACAATCTTTTGGGTACAAAATGCATATAATAAAATGTGTGACACCACACAACTGTCATAAGCTAAGGGAAAAACAAAATAAATCTGTAGGCAGGCCAAGGCTAGTCTACAGAAAGCCTGATCCCTCTGGAGATCTGTGGCAATAACATTTGTCTATTACCATAACATTCATCTGTGAGATCCTGCAAAGAAATTGTTGGACATTTTAATCTGTACAAAGGCTGAGCGAAACTAAGATTGCAATTAAGTGCAAGGTGTTACTGGCTTTCAGCAGCCACAGTTCGACAAGGCCTAATGTCTTCGCCAGTAGTGATAGGAACAGAAGGACTTATTTTGTTCCCTATTTCCAGCTTAAATTGTCACCAACATCAATAACAATCTCCTTCTGACATATATCAGGGATATTGCTTGACATCATGGCATTGAATGGGTGTTATAAATAAGTTGTGGCTAGCCAGACAAAACACACCATACATTGTCTTGTTTCACTTGGCCACTGTTACTGAAAATAATTGAAGGTTTGTTTAGACTGGGAGCTTTATTACTCAGTATTCCTTCATCTGTTCATTTTACCTGCCTTACCTACAGCTTTTCAAGAGGAAACTTAACCTTTCCATGGCTGTAACACATTTTTAAGTTCCTTAGGTAGTAACAAACTTTTAAAGGAATACAGAGCAGCATTCTGCTATAAATGTAGCTACATTATACACTGGATTCCAACACTGTATTTTACCATCAGATATTTTTAACTAAAAAAACCTGAAAAACAAACCCACCAACTTGCTTAAGTAGCTCTCCTTTTCCTGCTTATTTGGCTTTTATACACAGTTGTTTTTTACAAGAACCACTGGAAACCAAGCATCAAAAACCAACTAACTAAAGCAGCTTTTGCCCCAGCCACAGGATGTCTGCCAAATAGCTAAGTAAGATCTATACAACAGACATTTTAAAAATGTGTTTTGTCTTCTTCATGTATTTAATGGGATAGAGACTTCTGAGAATGAGATTTGCTTTTGAAATATTCTACCATGCTTTTGTCAAGATTCAAAAGATACTACAGGTAAAGCATAGTATTTTATTCTTACATCTACTTTACTACTGATTGGCAGTTTTTCCAGACATGAACTTAGATATGCCAATACCTTAAACCCTCAAATTATGTTGTACAATATTTCTTCTTATATTAAACATGTATTTATTGATGAAAGGCCTATATAGAATCATTGTCAAACTTGGTATTTTTTTTTCCAGAGAGTTACTGATAATAATCCAGAACCCAAGACCTACTCTAAGCATCTCCAAAAGCTGCCTCAACTTTAATTCGAAAATTCACAGTTAGGAAACAAAGTTTCTATGTTAGAAAAACACTGAGGTAGTCTTTACCAAAAAAAAAAAAAAAAAAAAAAAAAATAATTAGCTTAAACCCCCAAAACTTATGTGAATATTAACAGCCTATTACATGTAGTGTGTAATTTCCCTAACCATCTGTTTCACTTTGGGAGTCCAGTACGTGACATTCTTAAAATCTCAGTGTCCCTTTATTTTAATTTTTGGACAAGAGACTTAGCACAGATACTTGTGCTATTGTTTGGATAAATCATATACTCGGTTCCTTTCTTGAACAAAATTTTACCCATAAATACAAAATTGATCTTAAGTAACCAATGTCTTGCAGAAAAAAAGTGACTTGCTTTTGTCTCATGGCTTCGTTCTCTTTCAGTCTTTCAATAGATATAAATGCATTCTATTGTTTTCTGTCTGATTATGTCAAATAGTCTTTCAGGTTGTTTCTGTCTGGTAAACTTGAAAAAGCAATTTAAACCTTCCTTGCATGTTCAAATGAGTTTTATTTGAAGCAACGTATACACTTTGGTTGAGATATTCTCATTATAAAGTGCGCAAGACCCATTTTCTTGATTGTCATTAGTTGCTAGAATATAAGCAAAGTTCCATATAGTTCTTAAATATGCCTAACTTAATAAAATGACAAATCTGTGGATCTGTTGCTATTGTATTTTGTTGTTTTCCCGGTGTCCACATCTGCCTTTAAATTTTGAACTGAAACATCTATAAAAGGAATTATTCATAAATTTTCGAACATGTGTAAAAGTGACTGCACACACTTTTCAATTCAATATGAAATTATACTTTTTTTTTTTTTGTAGAGTCATTTCTAAGACTGAATGAGAAGTTTCTTTTGTAGTTAACCTGAGCTCAGAATATTTACTGCGCATTGTTTTTTAATGTCAGATGAAGACAGAACTCATGTGTCTTTAACAAAAGCAGACTTTTTACTCATTCAAGGATTCTGTTCAGGGCTGTGAATTTGAATGAATTCCAAATCAGCAGTTCTATTGAGTTGCATGGCAATCGATTGCCTTTTATGTTAGATGAATGGTCATGTTCAAACTCCCCTTTTCTCCGCCATCCTTTTTTTCCTCCTGGCCCACCGCCTTAGATGCCATCACCCAAAGCTGTTAGTCCCAAACGAGATTCTGTTTAATGGCTATCAGCCACTTCCAGTTTTTCACTGCATATAAATGACTGTATTAAGAATTGGAGATGTGATGTGGAGTTATAAACGTGAACTGTGAAAGACTGAAAGAAGTCCAAATGTGCCAATTTCAAATGGGGCATATGAGAGGCTGATTAGCAGAACCTTTTTGTATTTACAACAACAGGAATGATGCTAATTGGAAAAGAGATTCTCTTTTTCTTTTTTTCTTCATGTGACATGTTTAGTATCCATCTTAGGGAGATGCTCGCCTTTAGAAATGCAGTAGCTTTTCCTTTTATTAATAATGTGCCTTTATATGAGCCAGTTTAACTGCACTGGACAAAGCTTATAACAGCTCCATCATGCCTGTATTGAAGGGCAAGGACATCGTTAATGTTTCAGTTTATTTTATGGTTGTTTCAGGAGACAGGCTATGTGTCCTTCATCTTATGTCAAGAGTCCTCATTTTTTAATGTTTGTCACTTGTTAGAATACTTTCAGTGCTCTCATCAGCCCTGTAGGAACTCAGTGAAATCCTCTAAAGCATTTCTTTTGGGGCCTAACACTGGTATCAAAAAAGACCATAAGCGGCTGCATAAGGCATTCATGAAAAAGAAAATGTGCTTTAAGCAGCATTGCAAAACATTATATAAATGTCACCTTTTCATTATCTGACAGTAAGATAAATTGGTCTTGAAATCACAATTTCTACAGTTTTTGTGGTGTTGCCCCTGTTCTCCATGAAGACTCCTTGTGTTATTGGTAACACATTCTGTACAGTAATGGGCATACCAAGTACCTTTCTGGGACCTTTTGGGAGCACTCCAGATTTTAATCATAGCAATAATTGTGCAAGATGATTCTTCTTGCAAACGATAGCTGCTTCATTTTGGTGTACAAATAAAATTCTTCATTCTTGAGCACAGGCATTCAAAGACCTCTAGATGTACCTCTATGATGAATGTTTAATTTTTTCTGAGAAAAGAAAAAATCAAGAAAATTCTATGATTCATTGTGTTTTAAGGGTTTTTCTGACATGACCACTCATTTGGGTCTATGGTAATGTTAAGGACCTGTTTATCTGAAAACAAATCAACGTCTGTGTTAGTGGCGCTGTTGTTTATTGCACCTCCATATAACTCACAATGTCTACTCCATTTCTTCACAGTTTACAATTCCTTCTTTCCACTGGTAAGCTAAGGTCTCTTTCTTGCACTGCTTGAACATGGATGGTTTCTCAAATGGGTGCATAGCCCTATGTGTAAAAATCAGCACTACGTCCTTCTCTTTAAATCCTGAAAATATCTTTCCTGGACAAATCTCTTCCCTGGATTTTAGATTCCAGAAGCATTGGAAAGGACTACAGTCCTGGCCTAGGATTTCTGCAGATGATGTAACTAACCTCCTGCTTCATCCTTCTCCCCTTATAAAATCTTCCACTCTTTCTAGTGTGTCACTGCTTCCCCTGGAAACTCCTCACTGACTTCACCTTTGTTCTTATATGTGAAATATGAACCTTCGTTCTCACCTTTAAAGTCAGGTGCTGTTCTTCAGTGCATGTAATTTCTGTTAAAGGGCCTTTGCTCAGACCAGTCTTCTTTCCTCTGTGCTCCGTTTGTTCTCTTCACCCCCAACCCACTTTCTGTTCTGCCTTTGATAGTCCCATTCCACAGTGTAGGAATGGCAGCCTCCTTCCTGTGTGTCAAGCACTCTCTCCCTTTAAACTCACTTTTTCTACTTCACTTCTTACTTCTGACTGAAATGGAGTTACACCACCTCTTCCTGACCCAACTCAAACCTCGTTATTCCCTATGCAATTGCAGACGCCTCAGTCTCAAGTTTTTTAAAATCATGAATAAATGCATTGGAGGACATTAAATTGATTTAAAGTAGTGATTTATAGCCATAGAGAGAAACATAAATAAGTTTAAAGAGCCCTAAGAATGCTTTAAGAATGGAACTAGATTTACTTAATCTAGATTTACTAGATTTAAGGATGAGAGCTTAGCCAGTGTTAGCCTCCACATCAGCACTACCTAGTTTAGCATGAGCACAGCACGTTACCTGGAATTAGCTGTCTGGGTTTCCTCTTCCTCCAGTACATCATGCTTGATTTGGCCATAAAGACCATCACCAAAAAATCAGTTCCAATTGACCGTAAAACTGTTTTCTTTAGTACAGAAGACTTACTACCCTAGAATGTGAGGTCACACATTACAGCAAGTTCCACAACTCTGGTATACACACCATAAATCAAAATTTCATTCAAGGTCTTGCTTGACTGGAAGTTTCTAGTAAGGCTGTAACTTGGCATGTCAGCACTGGCAAAGCCAAAACTTCCTTTGTTTATGGTGGTTAACATATAACAGAGGAAAAAATAGAATAAATAAAACATGAATTATGGCTACATAATTGTTTTTGTTATGCCCAACTAGTCTGGAGCAGGTCGTTTGTTTGTGAGCTTAGCAAAATACCATGCAATTAGAATGCTAAGGATTATTAACAAGAAAAATGCCTGACAGAAACTGAAATTCATTATTAACACAGCTTTGTTTTTTTGTTTCATTTGGTGTCAGAACTGTTTGGGCAAATTTGCAATTTTCTTTTTTTTTTTGGCCAATGTTGTACTGTGATTATATTCAGTTTTACAGTCTTTCTGATCGCATCCTATTGATGAGAGGTCAAGTGCCATTTGATTAATATAAACCACAATGATCTGAAATCAGGTGCAATCTTTTGCAAACATTCCTACTTCACTTAGAATTTACAGTAATTTTGCTGTCTCAATGCTAATACACTATTTAGACAATTTTTAAAAACTTAAAAGGCCAAGACTAGAAATTCTCATTAAATTAATGTCTATGACTCTTTCTTTTAGGCATGATTGTGTGGTTATTCATGTTAAACATGTCCTTCATACTTGTTAGATGTAAGTTGGATCTATCTCCTTGTATGCAGTATTAATCTTAATTGATTTTCTCTTATGTAGTGAAGGGTTTACTATGGTGGTATCAGCGAACACTAGCTTCAGATCTCAGATACCTGGTATTATGTCAAGTTCTTTTCAATGGGAACTGAGGACAAGGTGTTTGAGTATCTCATCACCTCTCTGATGTTTGCTGAAAGGAATCTTTGATTTATACAAGACAACTGTAAATGAAAATGACTTACTCAAAATCATTAAGTTGATTTGAAGGCTATGAACCCACTGTCAAAGAGTGCTCAACTATTTATTGTATTGAAGTTAATGGATTTTCTTCTTTTGCTGTAATGTTGTGAATCTACTGGTGATTTTATTCATCACAGACCAGCACATAGTAGACATGCATTTTGGAGGCTTCAGAATGCAAGAACTGAGTATTTTTTTCTTATTCTCTCCCTTGAAATTTGCAAAAGAAAGTAAAGAATTAGAATCCTTCCAGAACAAAGTGTTTAATCTGCATTTATTTCTTAGCTTGTGTTGGTTTAATGTATATTTATTTGATCAGGGAAAACATCTGAAAGTTAGGGTTTTTTTTGTCATGTTGCTGGGCTGTCGACTTCACTTCGCTTTGCCTTTGGGGAGATCATGTATTCTTGAAGAAGAAATCTTGAGTTTGGCAAATAAGTAGACTGTGGAACTGGCAGGGCCAATCCCAACTATTTCAAGGTTCCGAGTGAGCATGAAAGCTCATCTTTACAGACAGCTACTGGGAACATCTTCCTGTGGTTCTGCAACAGAAACTTTGGCTAGTTTTATTATTCACATAAAAAAAAAATAGATCTTATGAAATAAATATAGGCTGTTTGGGAAAGCACATTTTAAAAATCAAAATAATCTATATTAAGCATTATTTTTAATCAGTTCTATCAGTGTTTGTGTGCTTATTCTAATAGTTAGGGAATACATTTGATATTTCATGTTTGTATGGTGGACAGAATGAGCTAAGTAAAACATTACCTCATGTATTCCCAAGCAGCTGTGCCTGTTGCAGCTTTGCAGTTTGTACTTCAAGAGCTGGTGGAACAGATGAATTGTTATGGGATTATAATCAGAGTGGTTTGAAAAATCAGGTTATTCTCCTTACTGGGGTGTTGCAGCCTAGGTTTCTCATGGCTGAAAGACAGTCAAATCTTTTATTCTCTCATTACCTCTATAGTTCTTGAATGTATGTGCATATATATACTGGTTTTATTTATTGCTGCTCACATATGTGAAGTTTTTGTTTTCCAGCAAACTGCTGTCACAAAGCAGTTGGTTGAACAGTGTTGAGGAAAGACTGTAGTCTTGAAGATTTACTGTTTAATTTGAAGCTCCAGCTGTGAAAGAGGATGTCAGCTTTTCCTGATGTAGTTTTGATGATAAAGCAGAAGGCAGAGGTGGCTAGTATTCAGAGTCTTCCATGGGGGAAATAACTTTCATCTCTTACACCTTCTCATTAGAAATTCCATGAAAGCCTTTTTAAACTAACAGAACACCCCCCACCCCCTTCAGCTACGGTACACCTACTCCTATCAGGACCTTCTGTTGCATTTTAAAACACCATATGTTTATATATGCTTGTTCTGAAATTTGCCCAAATTATCCAAAATTAAAAATGGGAATTAAAAGCAACCAGCTTCTGTTAGGTATCCTCCAAATCCAAGAAGCAATACAAAGTAATCCAGTACTTGACATTCTCCTTGATATTTACATCCCTATATAGTCCAGATTAGCATCAAATCAGTCACTAACACGTTTGCTACTTGAAGCAGCAGAATTAAGAAAGGCAAACTCATCTGCCTAAGCTAAATATCAGGACTAGCAAATTAATACCATTCCGCTGTACATCTTTCAGGAAGGTGATGGTATAGTGGTGCTCTGCTTCACTCCATGCATTATGTTCAGAGTCACTATATTCTGTTGGTTTTGCATCACGAAACTTCTTTAATTTGATGTAAACAATAGTTTAATGTTCCCCTAATTGCCTCTTATTTTAGCTGTAGCCCTGTACATGTAAGTGGAAACATTGAGTTTCCAGAAGCCAGCAGCAACAGTCAGGCAGGCTTTTTAACGAAACACAATTTCAGCTTGACTATTTGGAGTACATTAATTAAATAATTTCTAGTTCTCCCTCCAGCCTGACTGAAGTTTTTAAGAGTGAAATGGTGATATTAATTCGTAATTAGTAGCAACAAGTTCAAGTGTTTTAAGTTTCTTCAGCATAAGAAAAAAAGATAAATAACATGGTTCATCCTTCGGCCTGTTTTCAGTTGCACTGCATTTCATTAGGGCCCAGATATTTCATTGTTCAGTTACTTCTTAATATAGCTTTATAATTATGTTTTGATAAAATCAGACAGTATTAATACTTTTCTGAGGGTTTTTTTAACTGATCACTGTTTTTGCCTTAGGAAACACTATGTTGCCTAGCTATTGTGCGTATGTTATATTATATTACCGTAGAAGGTTCATTGTTGTTAATGGAAGGCAGAGGGCTGTTTATCCTTGATACTGAGGCTGGATGTTGGCCTGAAGAAATTGCATATTATAACAGAGAGAAAAAATAGAAAAGGACAAACAGAATCAGTAGCTAGATTGTGTCTTTTGTATTGTCTTTTTACCTAGTGAATAGGTATCCTTATTTATTTTTTTTTATGTAGAATTTCTTCCGTTAGCATCATTTTCAAAATCAATTTGTTGACTCTAAATGTGATGAAAACAATCTCCAGGCAGTATCTAGTACAACAATTTATATAGTATGGCTGATCCCTGTTCAAGCTAATAAGAATATCTTTGCTTTAGGAAAGCTGAATATGTAGAACTTTTCAAGACACTGCTTTGAGGAAAACACTATTCTTCGGTAAATCCAGTCACAATTCCTAGTGCAATGTCTGACAGTACTGACTGTCACAGATCTCCTCAGGGCAAATCTATTGTTTATTAACACTCCGCTGTGTTGATTTCTGAATTATGCAACATGAATTACAGAATTGTTCTCATGTTTTAATGATTTGAATATTTCCTAGCTAGTATCACAGATTGCAAACAGGAAATACCCTAAAATTATTACTTTTTAAAGACTGCACATTTGAAATTATGACTGAATTTAAAATTTAAAATATGACCTTCTGAAAGAAGTAGAGCAACAAACAACACTCTGCCCTGCAAAAAAATTAGGAAAAGAATTACTTTTCTTTTTCAAACTTTCTTTATTCACATCCTATTGTGCCTCCTTCCCTTAATTCTGGTTCTCTGAGGATGAGGATATTGAAACAGAGAGATAAGTGATTTGTTGAAGTTCACAGAAAGGCTTGATCACAAAATCAAGATATAAATCTCAGAGGCTTGCTTCTTAGTCCTGACCCTCAAGTATTAAACCACAAATAACACATTGCACTGAATTAGATACCTGAGAGTTCCATTTTCTCACCAAAAGAAGGGCTGTGAACCCTCAGGGGATTACAGTGTTGAACTTAGGGAAAGACAACTTCAAAGTCGTGCTGAAATCATAAAGGCATGGTTCAGTCAGATATTCTTCAAAACTTTTCAAAATATTACATCTCATAAACACACCCTCCTTTTTCTTTCCCTGACCACATTGTTATCTGGCAGCATTAAAGAGCCCTAAACAATAGCCCAGCATAGGAACAGTTGTGATTCACGTAGTCCAACCTTTATGCTTTATGTCACTCACTATAGTTAAAAACAAAATAAAGCATGGAATTAAATGCTGACTTTCTCATGAACCATTTACCAGTTTACTGATATTGTGACCAACAAAATGTGCAATGCATTTTCCAAGTGCAGAAGAAGACAGCCACATGCCAGCAAGCCCTTTTAAACAAGAATTTCCCCAAGATGCATGCCCTGCTTTTTTGGATAAACAGCAGCGCAAGCCCGTTTGCAATGGGGACATCTAGTGACGCCTGGCCAGATTTATATAACCCTCATTAACTTTTTGCAGTGTTGTACCCACTCACAAAGATTCTCGAGTGAACTAGCAAATATGTCCTTTTGCTTCCCAAAAGACACTGGAAGAGGCAAGAACCATTTCTCTAGAACAAAGTCTAGCTTAAAGAAGCATATATTTAGTCCCACTGAAGACAAAAACAAAAATCCATAGTATTTTATTTTAAAGAAATAATTAGGAATGTTCAGAACCTGTCAGTTATGGGGTTTTTTTCCCTTGTGCAATTTTTTTTTATGATGCTGCAGTGTGCTGGTGGGTATATTTATTATCTCAACAATACATTTTTTTTTTCTTCATCTGTATAGTTTTGTCTTGAAAATTTATACTTACTACTTAGCATTCCCCAATCTTTTCAGGTCATGATGGTATATAGGAATGCAGTAAATAAAGATAAGAAAGAACTGTGATACAATTTCCTTTGTGATTTATAATCAGCATAATTCTGATATTTAAATGTAAGCTGTAGTTATTTACATTACGTGAAACTAGATTTTATCTGACTGTTGTAGTCCGCTGCTTTTCATTTTATACTGTGATGACACTGCTTTCCAGTTCATACTGTGGTGATCTAATATTGCTTTTAGGTGTGTCGACATTCACAAAAGTTCAATGTACCTTGACATCCTCAAAGTACTTGCATCTGGTTCTTTGACACAAACTATTGTGTAACTCAACTCTGTGTATCATATTGCTGCGTGTTGTTCAGTGGCATTAGCAAAAGGCACCCTGACGCAGGCTATTCTGTCCGTCTCTTCTCTGACAATATTAAGGGCTTCTACACAGCACACATGCATTTAAAGTGACACCACTGAGCCCTGTTGGTCATATTTCTACAAAGCTGCAATCTTGCTGTTGATGGAAGCAATGCTTTTAATTAAGGTCGTGTTTTAATTAAGGCCTAATTAAGGAAAAAATATTACCAATTTTAAATCAAAAGAATTTTTCCTACTAATTCACATCCAATTGCCTTTTTTTTTTTTTTTGATCGTTTATATTACCTGAGCTTGTTCAACATCAAAGAAATTTGAGATAGCCATATAAAAAAATCCACAGACCTTTCATTTGAAATTGTGGCCACACTTTCCTAGAATCACATCTGATGAGAAATTTGGAGGAAAGAAGGGAATCTGGGTGTCTTAATACATACAAAGCAATACTTTATCATATCTGTTTCTTCAGCCATTTGAAATCTTTAAAGATGAACTTGAAGTGACTTTAAAAGAACAGAGCTTCCAGCCATTGCACCTGGGTAGTTACATTTTGCTTATCAACTGTAGTCAAGTCAGAGCAAGAACTTAGTGAAGAGGTTGGGATTCTTTGCTTTTACCTTAATTTCAAGGAAAAAATGCAAAATAATTCAAGGCATTACATAAATTGATATGGTCATGCTTTTTTTTTGCATCACATTCCAGAAACATGTTGTTAAGTTGCCATGCTGGTGACATGCAGTCACCAAAGCTTTTATTACCAGTTTCGAACTTGAGTTTTATACTGACATATGCAAACACTAACCTCAGATGCATTTGCAGTTATTACTATCAGAAAAGTTCTCTCCAACAGCCATATGAGCAAATGGTTGATTTAGCTAGTTGCTGCTTGTCATTCACAACTCAAGGAGTGTATGTGTAATATATGTAAAAACTGTGATCAATCCAAAGAGTGATTTTAAAGTTTAAGCATTTGAGTATTTTAATGTACATGAACAATCAGCAGCTGAGGAAACAAACAATGTAAGATGAGTAATTAGCTTCTATTGAGTTATTTGCTTAATTCTAGTAATTCTTACCATGGCTTTCAAACATAAAAAACCCCTCTTTTTTGATCTGTCTGTATAACTTCAATACACTTTCACATCCATCATATTTGTTTGAAAACATCCCTCATCTTCATACAAAAAAAGCAAGTGCAATTTACTGAATCATAAAAATTAAATTTAATAAAAAGCAGGGTCATAGATGATTCAATTTTACAATTATATGATTCCACAGTCATATTTGAATAGACACTTAAAGACTTATCTTACAGTTGAAGTCAACAGGACCTGTGCAAAAATCAGTTTGATATGAAAGTCAAAAAGAAGATATTATAATAGTTCCTTAATGTATATGGATATACAAACATAAATGCAATGTGCTTCAGTCCATGTCTATGGTACGATATTCCTCAAATTAAAAGAAAAGTCAAAAACCTGGAAGAGAACTGAAAGTAAGCAAGTAATTGGGAATTAGAAAAGGCTGGGAATTAAGTGCTATCAGAAGGAAGGTGAAGGCCCCCCTCAGGAAATAACAGAGAAGCTATCAGTCTGTGCTGGCAAAGTGTGCATTCTCTGTGCTGTGTCTCAAGCAAAAGATGGACTACCAAGTCCAGATTCCTCACAAGCAACCAGCAAGTGGAGGGGGGAATGATGGAGAGGCACCAGGATTAGCTGCTGCTCCCTGGATAATGAAGCACCTTGAGACTCTGCAGCAAGTGTCGTGCTCCAAGTCCTGACATTAGCAGACACACATGGGCTATTGAAAGAGTAGAACAGGGAAATAAGGAACAACAGATGCTCCATTTTGAGAAATGGGCCAGAAAGAGACTTGTAATGTAGCACACATGGGTCTCTGGTCTCCAGTGTGAAGTGTTGTCCTGTGAAGCCGGTCCCCAAAAGGTATGTTGAGAGAAGTTGCAATGTCATTTCACTCACTACCAAACAAGTAGTAGTTAAATTTTAAGGATTGACCATTGCCAAGTTCTAAATAACTTTGGAGAAGTAGTTGACACCTTCAGCTTCCTGTTTCCTTGGATTCAAACATGTCTAATATGTTACAACTCTTCTCTATTATAATATAGCAATTCATTAAACAAAATGAGAGAAATATTTCTAGGTTGTACATTTATGTTGAACAAAATGAAATCAAGTCATCATTTTGAATTACCAATTTACGTGTTTGTTGTTGGAATTGCTAATATCATGCTAATTATAATTAAATTGCAAAATATCCTAAATAAATGTTCTCCCATGGGATGTTTCAGGTAATAATTAAGCATAATTTCTTCATCTTAAATTCCCAAATTAACTTCTGAAATTTTTTTTCTCTGTGTAGAAGAATGAGTTATATATATATGTATTTGCTTTAAAAACCTTTGGTTTCCTCTAAAAGACACTTCAGAGGATTGTGCTGTGGAACTGCTAATTCTTTATGAGGGTGCTTATGTGTAAGATCCCATAAAGTTTCAGCTTACCATTCCCCCTGTTCATACTCTATGCAAAGTTGCTCTGAGTTGGTTTTGTCTTGCATTCGTTCATAGAGACCTTATATACTGCTACTTCTTTTTACAAGGCCTATATTTTATAATTTCATTACTGTCCTCATATTTATGAAGAAGTTAATGGAAATATATAGATTTTAAGAATATTTGATGTTATTTTATCTTTTAAAAAAAAAAAAAAAAAAGGTAATATTTGTCTAGATGTGAGGCTTTTGCATAAATAAATTAAAGACATTCTGGGGATTTGGAAGGTCTTTGACCCCATTTTTTCTCCATGGACAAATTGCCCTGTTTTCTCATGCAAGACGAACAGCATATAAAAATCTTTTTTTCTGTTGTTTTCTTTTCATATACAGTTTGTGATGAAGGTGCATGCTTTGCTTTCTAATGATGGGGGTCCCTGGTTTTGCCATTGTAACACACTCAGCTGAGATTAGTCCATGAAGACTTCCTAAAACTTTCAAAGGCAACCTCTGTCAAAGACAGCATTCTTGGCTAACTGCGATGATCAGTGACAATCCTCAAAGCTGTAATACTCCAAGCTCAATGAAGAGTGTTTTTTCAATCCAGGAAACAATTGCTCCCATTACCTGCCCTATATGGCACCTTTGGGATTAACTGTGTTAGTTTTTTGCAGTGGAACTGTGAGGATTAAAATGAATTTAAGGGATTTCTATTTGGGCCCTGTTTTTGGAATTCTGTATCTGGCAAAATTCATCATGGCAAAATGTGTCCAGCTTAAAACTATGGAATGATGCTTTTAATAATGATTATTTTTATTATTACTATTATTATTCCAGGAGAAATCCTGGAATAATTGTTCAGAGTGTGTATTATAGGCATTTTTTTGGCTTACATCTCAGTTGAGTCTAAAGGTGCATATCGACCATGGTTAGAATTGCTGTAATTACACTGCCTTCATGGTTATCCAGATGACTTTATCTGCAGTGGTTTATTCATTAAAAACCAGTATTCTCTCAAATTTGTTTTTTTGTTTGTTTTTTTTTTAACTGCTTTTTTGCAAAGTAATCAAAGCAGTGATACTGAGACTGTGGTGTCAGAGTACAAAAATACTGCTGTCCTGGGTTCAGCAGTAGCAGTCATTTTTCTCCTTCTTAGTAGCTGGTGCAGTGCTGTGGTTTTGACTTTTG
>WYDI02005766.1:0-10138 GCA_009867235.2 Psittacus erithacus
CACCCCCACCCGTCCGTTTCGGTTAATGCTCCCCAGGGCCGTTTGCCATTAACTGGCTCCAACAGCACAGGGAGGGTGAGACTGATGCCTGCTAACCTCAGTGTAGATAGGGCAGTGACCAGGTGCCCTGTCCCCATCCATCCTCGTGCTGCTTAGGGGACCTGAGATCCCATTTGATCTACCACCACCTGCCTGGTGCTCTTGGCCATGGCACCCCAACCAGCTCCTGTGCAGGGGACAGGGCTCGGAGCACGGAATGACTCTGAGCTCAGAATGGTGGGATATGGCCAAGGGTCCCTTCTACCCTCACACCAGGTACACACCCCGCACCTCCCTGCACGCTACCCAGTGACGTCCCATGGTCAGCACCACTGCACCCTGAGGACCCAGCAGCCTCCCAGTGCTCCGGTTTTGTAACTGGGAGCAGGGCCGGCCCACTGGGAGCTGGGGCTGGGTGCCGGGGAGCTGAGGCCAAGCCATTGTGTTGCGCCGCCGCTGACTTGCAGGAGAGCTGTGGTGCTCCCGGATGAACCCGGCTGGCGCAGCTGGTTCCTGGTGCATTCTTTCTATATTCCAAAAAAGAAAAAAAACAAACAGAATTCTTCCCAAACCAGTTCAGGTTGCTAAGAGACAACAATGTGCTTTACATGGTGCCTTATTGACAAAGACCAGCTCTTAATAAGCTCAGGCAACGCGTGGTGAGTGGCTTGGAGAGCCCACGCTGCGAGCGCGGCAGCCTCCTTCCTCCGCACAAAGTACCCTTCGTTCTGCCCCTGGCAGCCCCAGGAAATGCCTTTTGTCCCCCAGGGCCAGGGCTGTTACTCCAGTATCCCCTCCCCCAGAAGCCACAGACACCCGCAGGGTCCAGCCCTGCACCAAAGAGTGTTTTGGAGCTACTGCTTGGCACAGGCACAGCGCTGAGCGCCGTCTGCCAAACACCCACCGGCCCAGGCACAGCCCGAGACGCTGCCGGCTTCCTTGGGAAGGGAAGAGGAGCCGGTAGCGGTGCCGTTTGGCTTCGTGCTGCCTGTCCCTGGCACAGTGGGGTGTTGGGTGCTGTGAGCTCTGCTTCGGGGGAAAAATCCATCATCAGCACAAGAGCAAAACAGCTTCTGTGCCGGGCCAGACTTGGTGTCTGCGCCACCGACGGCAAAGTTGCTGCAGGGAGAAGGGTCAGGCTGGGCTCCTTGGCACGGGGTGCAAGGCAGGTGCTGAGCACGCCGGGGCTTGGGTGAGGGCTCTGCCAGCAGCGTGTGCAGGCAGGAGCGGGCAGGGAGCCGGTGCCAGGCAGGGCTGGCAGCCAACAGGCACGGCAGGGTGGCTACGGGGCTATGCAAGCAGGAGCCACCAATCTGCAGCCAGAAAGGGATGGGGGGGGGACAGAATGAGGCTGTCCCCTCTGCCACTCACCCCCTGTGCCTGATGTGCCAACCAGCAGCATGGGCATCGGGGGGATAGCCTGGGAGACAGGGGGTGGCTGGAATTGGAAGGCAAGACATGGGTGAAAGGTGGCAAAGGCAGTGAGGCTGGGATGCGGTTGAGGAAGGGTTGGTTGGGGGACACAGTGTGAAGCTGGGGTCACCCTGGGTAGAGGCCAGGCATTGTGCTCTCAGTGCTCCAGTGTCTGCCTCTGCTGCAGCTCCCAGAGTTGCTCAGCACCCTCATGTGGGTGCTCTAGCCCTTGCAGTGAGGTGAACTGGGCCCCAAGCATCCTTATATCCCCCAGGCTGTGTCTTGGTGCCTGAAACAGTGCCAAACCCAACCCTAGCCCTGCTATGACTCTGTCCGTGGGGAAAGGGGATGCTGTGGGCTCCCAAAGCAGCCCAGGAGCCCACACAGGAGGACTGGGGGGGGTGGCACCCCACTTGCACAGGCCCCGGGGAACTGGAGTGCAGGGAGCCTGGGAACCAGCAACGCCTGCGTTGACTTTGGCTGCGGTGCTGGTTCCTGCTCCCACCTTGCCCAGCCAGCAGCGGCTGCTCCCAGCACCAGCCCCAGGAGGTGGCCAGCACCCCACTGCCCCTCGGCACTGCTGCCCCTCAGCATCCTCGGGCACGGATCTGCACCAGCCTTGGCCACATCCCCAGCTTTTCAGCTTAGCGCTCAAATCAGCTTGCAAGGTGCTGCCTGCTTAGCACCCAAATCCCCAGCCAGGGCTAAAAATACTCCCCCCTTGGGCTCAGCGGGTGGCAGCTGGCACTGCCCAGCATCACCACGGAACCGCCTCAGAGGGACCACATGGATGCCACAGGCGGTGGGGCAGGGACGAAGACCAGGGGCAGGAGCTTAGCCAGGTGCCCTTGCCTGCCCTAGGGCACCACGAGGGTCTGGTCCCCAGGGAGGAAGGAGTTGGTGGTGTTAGGAAGGGAGCCCAGCAGGGCCACCAGTTCCTCACACTGGTATGACTGCAAGCAGTGCCAGGGCGCAATGAGCAGGGCCAGGGATTTGCAGGATTACAGCGGTTAAACCCAGGCGGGTGTTTCAGAGGGAGGGGTTTATGTCCTCGTCCCCCCCCCCGTGACACCAGCACTGCTCTCACACTGCCCTTGATCCCTGGGCAGAGCCCCAGTGTCCCCAGGGGCCACAGGCCCAGGCAGCTGCTCCTGTCTGTGATGAGTTTGTGCAGCCTCAGCCCTCAAGGGAGGTGTTTGGGGACCCCTGAGCCAGAGGGAGGAGAAGGAAGGGGGTCACCACCTGCCATGCTGGAGATGGGAAGCTGAGCCAAGGAAGCCTCATCCCATACCCCTGCAGTCACCAGGGCCGCTGGTGCATGTTGTCACCCGTGGTCATGATGGCAGCAGAGGAGTGGCTTCATGCCGGTAGGGATGGGGGCAACGTGGCCCCCAGCCCTGTACCAATGCCTGGCAGCTCCCGGCCTCCAGCACACTCCCAGCATCGCTGGAGCCATCACCGGTTTATAAATAGCGTCTGGGCTGAGAGTGCAACCGCGTTCCCTAAAAGCCATGTGGTTCCAGTTAGAGGATTAATTGGAAATGCTTATTTTGATTTTGCAAAGTGATTGGATTTTTCCAGGGCATTTTGAGAGGAAAAAAGTCTGAATTTAATTATCACCAGTCAAAAAAAGCACCATGGGACTGAGGGTTTGAGGCCATCTCATGTTTGCTTCACGCCCCCCTCCGAAAGGCAGGCAGGCTGCGGGGGGACATGGCAGGGATGAGGTGGGGACATGGGGACGTGGTGGGGATGGTCCCTGTGAAGGGAGAGGGAACAATCACCACCAGTGCACTACAGCCAGGCTGTGACATGCAGCACAGTGCACCCTGGTATGGTGCAGGCAGGACAAGGGCTCAGGGGGAACTATGTCAGCACAGGCTGGGCTTGCGTTTGGAGGGTTTTCCTTCACCAAGTTGCTTTGTTTTTACCAAAATGGATTTTCAGCAGTAATTGCCTTTTTTCTTCTTCTTCTTTTTGTTAAGGAAAACATCATTTTCAATGACATTTCTCCAGGTTTCCATTGAAAAATTAAAAGCAAATGCTCTTGCACGCTGGCAAAATGTGGAAAAACGTCTAGGAATATTTTTGTCCAAGTGAAAACAGTTTCAGTTCTTTTTCAAGATCTCTTTTTTTTTCCTGAAAAGAAACCACAGTTGCCTTCCCAGTTATTCTAGTCAGACTGGTTTCAAGACAGACTTCCCAGTTCAGAGCCTGGAGCTGGGTTGATGATGCTGTGGGGCAGACATGTGGGGCTTACCGGCAGCCCCAAGCCAGCACTGCTGCCACACTTCCCACTCCTCAGAGTATTGGGGGGCACCAGGCTGGAGACACATGGCCCCATGGATGCTCCATGCTGGAGGCTGGAGCTGGCAGGATGTCAGCTGAACCCCACATTTACGGGTCAATCTGGGACCCAGGCATTGCACTCCAAAGCCCTCCTTGATCACCTTCCCTTTGTGCCCAAAGGCCATGGTTTGGGGAATGGCAGCCCCAGCCTCACTGTTTGCTCTGGTTTGATTTTCCCGTGCATTCGTGCCCTTCACACAGTAATGGAGGTAATATACAGATCCAGTGTATCCACCAGGGATGAGCCCACACGGAGTGCTGGGATGCAGGATGCAGTCTCACAGGGTGCCTGGCTGCAGCCTCACAGGGTGCCTGGCTGCAGCAAGCATCTACTCCCATACAGAGAATCCCTAAATTCCCAGGAAACCCAGAGTATCTCCATCCCTCCAAACACCTTTATCTGGGGGCTTTTTTCTGCTTTGGGACTGAGAGTTGGGTGGGGATGGAGGCATCATGGTGGATACAGAACAAGGAGGCTATGGCTGTGGGGGCCATTGGCTCTGCACATGCCGTATTCCTGCCAGGCCAGAGGAAGTGGACTACAAAAAGCAGCATTAAACGTTACCGCTGGGCTGAGATTTGGCTTGGCTTCCCAGCCTGTGATGCTGCCTTCCCACTCTGAGCGTGCAGCCAGGATGCCCAGGCAGGTGGAGAGCACCAGTGAGGGTCTGTGAGTCTCATTCTGGCTTTAGGACACAGTTTCCCTGCCTGTACACTGGGGCTGGAGCCTTCCCTGCTACCCCAACCTCAGGGATGCTCCTATAACGAGCCTGCCCATGCAGCACCCCATAGAACCATGGAATCATGGAGTGGTTTGGGTTGGAAAGGACCTTAAAGCTCCTCCAGATCCAACCCTCTGCCACAGGCAGGCACATCTGTTAGAGCAGGCTGCTGTGTCCAGCCTGGCTTTGAACACTGCCAGGGATGGGGCAGCCACAGCTTCAAGCCATGTCCCAGCCGTGTAAGTGGGTGCACGAACCCGTGCCTCAGCACTGGGCCTTAGCCCAAAAGGCACAAAAACGTTGATTAAATAAAAGATGTCAGATCCAGCAGGAAAATCCTCCCCCACAGGTTTGATCTGCTCCAACCGCCACTGATGGCTGAACGCCAGCACGGGGCCGTGCCTCAGTTTCCCCACTCAGAGGATACTCAGCGGGGAGGTGGTGATTCTTCTGCAGCTCACTGGGAATGGGAGAGCAGGGCCAGATCCTGCCTCCAGCCGCAGCAGGTGACCACCAAGCCCCTTCTAGACGCCATGGCTGCTGAAGGTTTGGGCAGCAGCAGCCAGGGGAGGAAACAGCCCCAGCCCTGAGAGTCGGAGGGTGTTTGCTGGCGCTGTCACATGGCTCCTGCCGCATATTTACACACCAGAGCAAGCCAGGTCCGATCACAAACATGGTGCCACTTGGGTAAACACAGTCAGCAAGGAAAGAGACCCAGGAAACACATAAAGGGGGGAAAGGAGGAGAGGGAAAGAAAAAAAGAAAGAAAAAGGGAAACAAGGATAAAGGGGGAGGGGGAGGGGGAAGAAAAGGATGAAAAGAGAAAAAAAGAAGAAAAAAGGAGAGAAAAGAAAAAAAGAGGAAATGAACAAAGGGGAAAGGAAAAAATAAGAAAGGGGAAAAAAAGAAAAATGGGAAAAAAAGAAAAAAAAGAAAAAATTAAAAATGGGGAAATGGGTGGAAGGCAAAAGAAGGGGAAATAAATGAAAAAGGAGAAAAAAGGGGGGAAGGGAATATTGGGGGAAAAAGAAAAAAGGGAGAAAGGGAAAAAAGGAAAAAAGAAAAAGGAAAAAAGGGAAAATTAGGGAGAAAAGAAAACAGGAAAAAATGAGGGGAAGGAAAAAAGGGAAGGAAGTAAAGAAAAAGGAAAAAAGGGGGAAGGGAAAAAAGGAAAAAGGGGGGGAAGGAAAAAAGGAGATGGGGCAACGGAACAGAAAAAGAGGGGAAAAGAGGGTGAAAAAAGGGTGCTAAAAAGGGTGAAAAAGGAGAAAAGGTCGGAAAGAAGCCAAGCAATTGCCTTAAAAAATACTTCCCGTGGCTCGCTGCAGAGCGGCCGAGAGAAGCGCCGGGAGCGCCGTGCTTTCCGCGTAAAACAATTGACAGCGGCGCAGCAGCCGCGGGCAGGGTCACAGAGCCCGAGAGTCACCCTTCTAGCCCAGGTGCCGCTGCCAGGCTGGTGCTGGGCCGGGCAGAGCGTGTGCCCGCAGCCAAACGCTGGTGTTGGCTCTGCAGGGCCTGCTCTGACATCTCCGTCGGTACCACAGGGAGGGAATCACCCCCATCCCTGGCATGGCGTGCAGCGGGGGAGCTGAAGGGGCCGGCTCATCCCTCCGCCGCCTGCGACCATGCCACTGCCAGCCCCTCCTGCCAGTAATTTGGGGTTTACAAGCAAAATCTAGAGCAGGGAAGTGACACATCCATCATGTGTGTGCTTGCGTGTGTGTGCACATGTACCTCCAGCGCCCCTTTCCCAGGGCAGACCCCATGGAGGTGCCTGGTCCCCGGCATCACTTAGCCCAGCATCACCCACTGCCACTGGGTTGCTGACATTCAGCATGAGGATGCTTTCCCTGTGGTGACTTTCATGCGAGCTGCCACAGCACCCATGTATCCCCTACGTACTGCCACATTCTCTGGAGAGCTGGGCAGCACAGCATCCCTTGGTGTCTGCCCCGTGGGCTACTTGGCTTCAGGATGCCATGAGCCTACAGGCAGCGTGTCCCCCACTCGCACAACTGCCAGCACCACTAAAGCCAGGTTTTCACTCCCCTCTCGGCCAAGCTGCCCGGTCCCCCTAATAAAAACCAAATAATAATAAGGACATGGAAAATTCTATAATATCCCTTTCCAGCTTCTTGGATTTGGCTTTTGTTAATTCAAAGCAGATCCTGGTGGGGAGGGGGGGGAGTCAAATCAAATCAGAATCATGGCACAGAAAAGCCAGATTTCACAAAAAACACCCGACATTTGAATGCAGCAGGGAAGAGAAAAGAAAAAGAAGTTTAATGTGTGCTTAGAACCAAGCGAGCAGTGGTATCATTTTTAATTAGGAGCCTGTTTTCAAGGCCCTTATTCCTTACAGCACGCTCAGCAGCCAAGTCCTTTCCCTCCCTTGTAAAATCGTGGCAGGGGAAGGGGAATGGAGCCCGTTCTGCAGCTGGAGAGTGCGGCGAGGCGGGTGCTTGTGCCTGTTTAAACTCAGCCCCCGGATTAGGTGCAGCCCCCAGCTGGCAACTGTGTGTGAGTTCCTAAACCTTTCCCAGGGAAAGGACCCCTCACCCGACATTCCCTGTGCATGCACCTCCGGTTTGCATTGCTTTGGGATGCATCTCCGCGCACTGGCACAACTGGAAGCTCCTTCTGGGAAACTAACAGAATTCTTTGCCATTCCCTTCAAACTTCTCCTTGACAAATTCCAGCCTGGTTTTCTTCTGTGGCAAACAAAACCCTCAGAGAAACCATTTCCTACTGCAGCAAACGCCTGGTCCCAAGGCTGCTGGAGGGGCCGGGTTGGCATGGTGGGAGCAGGTGGCTGTTGCTCCCTCTCTGTGCTTCTCTTTGCTTTAGCCACTAGCTCAAATCCCCCCATGACTCCTCCCCATCCTGCTCTGATTCCTAAATGCCCCCTCTGACCGACTTTGCTCTCCCAAGACCCCAACCTGAACCCACCTAGGACCAGGGGGTCCACACCCATCACTGCCTACTTCCACTTCCTGCTCCCCAAAGCCGGTGTGAGGCTCCTCCACCCTCACCCCCAGCAAAGCCATGGTCAGGATATTTTTTGACCTTCTCCCCACCCTTGGGTACTGCTCCTGTTGGCACACAGGTATTTTGGGGACCCCCGGCATCAGAGTGCCACCGGGTGCAGTGCATACCAAAGATGAGCCAGCGCTGCCGTGCTAAGGAAGCCACAGGGGTCACGGCACTGATCCCACTCCCAAAGCCAAGTTTTCCCCTCTCTGAGACCATGGGGTGTCCATGCTGAGTGGCAAGACTCCATCCCAGTGCACCCATCCTATAGCCTCCATCCTGCTCAGGGAGGGCAGGGGCACCACAGCTGGATTGGAAGCCGTTTGGCAGCAGTGAGGCTGATGCACATGGAAAAAGGCAAAAATCCTCCTTTTTAATGCGAAGAAACCAGTTTTGATCAGTTTGGGGTGATTGGCCAGGCACCCGTTGCAGAGGATGTAAAAGGCAGGGGAGAGCTGCAAAGGTGAATCCTCACCAGCTGCGGCTCCTCAGGAGCTGGGTTTCAAGAAGTCCAGGGGGAAGAGGCGATGTTAGAGCCGATGGGAAGAACACAGATGGGGGGGAGGAGAAATGGGGAATTGTAATTTTTTAAATACCTAACCTGCAGCTAAAAAAGAAACACCAAAAAATTAAAAAGCCACAGCAAAAAATCCTAAAAGCCCTTCAGATTCAAGCAGGATAATTCGTTGCAATCTGCTGGCATTTTTTGAACTGAATTTTTACCTCCCCCCTTGTCAGCAACAGTTTCACCAGTGAATAACCTGCTTTAGAAACAAAGAGAAAAGAAAGAAACAATTAAAAGGGGGAGAAAGAAAATACACACACCAAAAAAGAGAAAAGTCCTTTTTCATTGCACATTTTGGCTTTGAACTGAGCTGGGCCAGACCTCTGCCTGGATGGGACCCAGGCCAAGTGCCATATGCAGGAATATAGTAAATAAATTCTGGTCAAAACCAGAATATTCTCCTTAAAAGTGACTTTAAAAGCAAAGAAAAACAGAAACAGAACTGTCCTGACACCAGTTACTTCCCTTTCTTTCTCTCACGCTGATGGGGCCGCAGCCCTAAGGGCTGCACTTGCCAGAATGGGACCTTGAATGAAAACCCTGCAAAAAAGGAGGCTAGAAATGAGGCAAAGGCAAGGGATAATGAGGCTGGGGGATGTTTTCCATGGGGATGGGAGGGTTTCCCAACCCAAGGATCTGCATCCCCTTGGCTGAGCCCAGAAGCTGGCATCGAGGCGTCTCAACAGCACAAAGCAATCATGAAACACCCTTTAGAAATAAAATGGAGCTCTGAGGAGGGGGCTTGGGCTCTGGTCCATGGACACCCACTGGGTTGAGAGCATGGGGTGGTGGGGAACAGCCTGAGACCCCCAGTGTGGCCTCTCACCATCCTCTTGCAGCAGGGTTGCACAAACCCATGAGGAGAAACAGACCCAAACCTCAAATCCCCCCCTCTGTGTTTCTCTTTATTTGGGGTAGCAGAGATGACCTGCACAGGAAGATTAAATTGGGTTTGGATTCTCCTCTCCCCTAGTGCTGTTTACAGGCAGCCTTGAAACAGCAACAGAAAAAGGATTATTGTATTTTAGTGTTATTTTTAGTGTTTTTCCATCTGGGGTTTACACTAGGAACTGGGGGGCTGCAGGGAACTGGGGCAAGTGGGGGCAGGATGGCAGCTGGCATGCAGCCCTATGGCTAGAACAGCCTGGCTGCAGCCCTTAACCTGCCTGCATCCCACAGCTTGCCTGTATCCCACAGCCTGCCTGTACCCCATAGCCTGCCTGTACTCCATAGCCTGCCTGCACCCCCAAGGCTCCCTTTCGCTCCATGGTGGCCGGGTGCAGGTGCCAACATTATTTCAACCCCTGGGTCATTGCAATTATGCTTCATGCAGGATCAGTCCCTGGGCCCCTCACTGAGACAGGAGAAATGGGATTCATCCAGCGGGACACGACACGTGCCTGCGGGCTGCTGGAAACCCAACATCTCAGCCCTTAAACTCCGGCTGTGATTCACCCAGGAAATGCTTTAACAGCATTACAAAAACACAGAGCTAAGGCAGAACCCCCCTTCCCGCATCCCAGCCCTCAAGAAGTGACAATAAACCCCCAGCCCTGCTCTTCCTCCCTGCCATCACCCCACTCCTCCTCCTCACCAGCCTGGGACCACCAACCAACCTCCCACCGCACTGAAACTGAAGCAGAACGTCCACGGCCCCCCCAGATCACGAGTTGCTGAGGAATGGCACTGGCTGGTGGCAGCTGCCCGTCGGGCACCGCGGCCTTGGACATGCTAGAAACAGGAAAATTCTTCCCTGGGTTTATTTTTGCACTGTATCTCACCCAGGCAGAGAATGAAAACTGCTTCTGTGAGCGAAGTTATGGCCGAGTTCCCATCGCTCCGGGCTCAGGCAGCTGGGATGAGGCGAGTGAACGGCTTATTTCAGCCAAGAGCCTTTTATTTCGGCTTTAAAACAGGGAAATGGCTTTGGGGGGGGGGGGGGGGGAGGAGAGGGCGACTAAGAAAAAAAAAAGTTAAAAAAAGAAAATTAAATCTAGAGCTTGAAGAAAAATAGATTTGG